>RHLO01000301.1:0-46263 GCA_003719415.1 Aspergillus olivimuriae
CCCCCCCTCCTTCCTCCCACCGATTATTGTCGACCTCAGCTGATTCAACCCTTTTTCCGTCATCTTCTAACCTTTGCAATCTTCACTCACTTTCCCTACCAAACACGCTCAAATTATTCGCCCTACCGATTATCACACATCCCTGCATCGCAGCCTGCAAGACCACTCGCTGCTTGAAATTCCCGGCTCTTGATTCACAGGGAATTTCTTCCTGGCTTTCCTGATTCCCAATCAGCTTTTTTTCACAGGCAACACGTCAGATAAAAAAGGAGATACAGAAGTGGTTCTCATTTGGCTGTCGTATTAAGACACTTCCTGCCTTTTCTACTGCCCTTCGATTCCCGTTCCGTATCCGTCGCTCACGATGTGGTAAGTTGGCCAGCATTTGACTCAACTGCGGGGCATTGGAGTGGCTTACAAGACCTGAAGTGGAATTTTCGGTTATATCAATTATCTTGTCGAAAGAGACCGCAAGTTCATTCTGGACACCCTGCTCAATGGTCGGTTATCTTGACCCAAACAAAATCAGGCCAGCCACCTAGGCCTGGCGCTAGCTCTTTTTTGATCATTTCATATTTCAAATACTTACCACCTTTTCGAATACATCTTAGGCCTCTCGAGACTTGAATATCGCGGCTATGATTCCGCAGGTCTTGCCGTTGATGGCGACAAGAAGCACGAAGTCTGCGCTTTCAAGGAGGTGGGCAAGGTTGCTAAATTGAAGGAGCTCATCGAGGAATCCAAGCCTGATTTCACCAAAACGTTCGAGTCTCATGCTGGCATCTCCCACACTCGCTGGGCTACCCACGGAACCCCCTCGCGGCAAAACTGCCATCCCCACAGGTCAGTATCATATATCCCTCCCCTTCCCCCAATAGAAAATTTTGGTTATCCTCTGGTGTGACCGGCGTTTGACATTTCCCCATTACTAATAGGTCCGACATCAACTGGGAGTTCTCCGTTGTCCATAACGGTATTATTACCAATTACAAGGAGCTAAAAGCTCTACTAGAAAGCAAGGGTTTCCGATTCGAGACCGAGACCGATACAGAATGCATTGCCAAACTCACAAAATATCTTTATGACCAGCAGCCTGACATCGATTTCACGGTGCTAGCCAAGGCTGTGGTGAAGGAACTTGAGGGTGCGTTTGGTCTTTTGATAAAATCAGTGCACTTTCCTCACGAGGTGATTGCGGCAAGAAAGGGTTCCCCTCTGGTGATCGGCGTCCGAACTTCCAAGAAAATGAAGGTTGACTTCGTGGACGTGGAGTATTCGGAAGATGGAGCTCTCTCCGCCGAACAGGCTTCTCAGAATGTCGCTATCAAAAAATCCGCGACTGGACTTCTTGCACCCCCGGATAAGTCTCTTCTTCACCGCTCACAGTCCCGCGCTTTCCTCTCCGATGATGGTGTTCCTCAGCCTGCGGAGTTTTTCTTGTCCTCTGACCCATCCGCCATCGTTGAGCACACCAAGAAGGTTCTTTATCTGGAGGATGATGATATTGCCCATATCCATGAAGGTCAATTGAACATCCATCGCCTGACAAAGGATGATGGGACCTCGAACGTTCGTGCTATTCAAACCATCGAGCTTGAATTACAGGAGATCATGAAGGGAAACTTCGACCACTTCATGCAAAAGGAAATTTTCGAGCAGCCTGAATCTGTGGTGAACACCATGAGAGGTCGCTTGGACGTCGCAAATAAGCAAGTTACCCTTGGCGGACTGCGCCAATACATATCGACCATCCGCCGCTGCCGGAGAATCATCTTTGTTGCTTGTGGAACCAGCTATCATTCTTGTATGGCTGTGCGTGGGGTTTTCGAAGAACTCACTGAGATACCAATTTCGGTGGAGCTGGCGTCGGATTTCTTGGATAGACAAGCTCCAGTTTTCCGGGACGACACGTGCGTTTTCGTTTCCCAATCTGGAGAAACTGCCGACTCTCTCATGGCTCTTCGTTACTGTCTTGAACGGGGGGCCTTGACCGTAGGGATTGTCAACGTTGTCGGGTCTTCTATTTCACTTTTGACTCATTGTGGCGTGCACATTAATGCTGGACCCGAAATTGGTGTTGCCTCCACGAAGGCCTATACATCCCAGTTTGTGGCTATGGTCATGTTCGCTCTTTCTCTCAGCGAGGACCGAGCGTCGAAGCAGAAGAGACGCGAGGAGATAATGGAGGGCCTTGCGAAGATTTCGGATCAGTTCAAAGAAATCCTGAAGCTTAATGAGCCCATCAAGCAGATGTGTGCCAAGTTTTTCAAAAACCAAAAGAGCTTACTTCTTCTGGGCAGGGGCAGCCAGTTTCCTACTGCTCTGGAAGGTGAGTAAAACTTGTCCGTCGAAATTTTGATGGACACTTACTAAACCAACCAACAGGAGCTCTCAAGATTAAGGAAATCTCGTATCTTCATTGCGAGGCTGTTATGTCCGGCGAACTGAAGCATGGCGTGTTGGCTCTCGTCGATGAGAACCTACCTATTATCATGATTCTTACCAGAGACAACATCTTCCAGAAATCACTTAATGCCTACCAGCAAGGTAAGTCACTCAGTGTTCTTATTCGATGAAATTCGTGCGCCTAACATTCATCAGTCATTGCTCGGGGTGGCCGTCCCATTGTCATTTGCAACAATGACGACCCTGAATTCTCTTATGCTCAAACCGAGAAAATTGACGTTCCTAAGACCGTTGACTGTCTTCAAGGTCTTTTGAACGTCATTCCTCTTCAGCTGATTGCGTACTGGCTTGCCGTAGGCGAGGGTCTCAATGTTGATTTCCCCCGCAATCTTGCGAAGTCTGTGACTGTTGAATAGACGACCGGTGCGGTTTGGCGTATAACAATGATGGGCTTGAGCGTGTTTTCTGCAGTTTCTTTTGAGAGATCCCAGTCTGCTACCATGTCCAGTGTTTTCATTCGCGGTAATCGATGGGAGCCAACAGTGGATCATCTTGCGAAGTGTATCTATTAAGCCCCTTTGTTGATTAATCTCTTATTCGGTGTGTGTGCTGAAAGTGATATCCAAGCCCCCTAGGAGTAGTCTTGAATTAATACATAATCAAGCCTTCGGGGTCTATGCATTCCAAAAGGCCAGTCAGAAGTTGACACAAGCTTGCCACTCTGTACCTTGCTATCATTATCAGTACTGTGTAGCTATCATTACTCCTGGTGTCTACGAGTCTGGTAGTTTAATAGCCCGGCAGTTTGCCGCTAGACCGAAAATGGACTCTCTCCCGCCATGGTCCCGACTCCCGACCAACATGCATGGTTTGTTACCCCACACTGCTGCACCTTCACCACGTCTGGATATCTATTGTCGCCATATCGTTCTTCAGAATTATCAATTTCGTCTGTGCAATCACAGCACATATCACATATTTGGAACGATGACATCTCTTAAGGGACCAGGAGCTGCTGAGACCTTCGATGGTGAGGCTTCACAGCCCCCGGTAGAGATATGCGTAGCTTGCTAACCACCCCGCTCCTGCAGGCTCCGGGTTGCGAATCGCGATAGTCCACGCAAGATGGAATATGGGAATTATTGGCCCTCTTCTGGAAGGCGCAAGAAAAACTCTTCTTTCCTCCGGTGTTACCGAAGAGAATATCACGGTGTACACTGTCCCAGGCAGCTATGAATTGCCCTTTGCTGCTCAGCGGTAAGCCAGCCTCCACTTTCGCCTCGAAATTCCCTCAATGCCCTTTCAGCCGCCGATGGATTCAACATTCCCTGGCAACTGGCTCCAAGGTCATGTTTTGTTGCTTTTGCTAAAGTCGCACAATTTGCTTGGGATCAGGATCTACGCTGCCTCGCAACTTCAAGCTGCTAAGAGCTCCTCTTCGGGCGATGGTATTAGTGCCACTGATCTGCTGGGCTCCTCCACCGCAGACCTCAAATCGTCCTTCCAATCTCCTGGATCTGGCGTCAGACCATTTGACGCCATAATCACCATTGGAGTCCTCATCAAAGGAGAAACAATGCATTTTAAGTACATTGCTGATGCGGTCACCCACGGACTGATGCGAGTTCAATTGGAGTCTGGGGTGCCAGTCATCTTTGGAGTTCTCACTGTTTTGAACGAAGAACAAGGTCTTGAGCGGGCAGGACTAGGTAATAAGGGCATGCATAATCATGGAGAGGACTGGGGCAAAGCTGCTGTCGAACTTGGGGCGAAGAGGAGGGATTGGGCGGAGGGCAAGCTTGTTTAGCTGGATTGGTCAGTGAATATCGTGATTTGCTGGCGTGCTTTCTTGAATCTCAAGGAAGCATATCCCGGCTCTATGCCTGATAAACTGGAAAATGTATTTGACAACCGGTTTCTCTACAAACAAATCAAAAGGGGCGAGGATGCTTCATCTTCTCGAGTCTCACTACTCTTCCATGCGCTCGCCAGTACCCTTTGACCCATCATCTTCTTCTTCATCTTCTCCCTCCAGGGCTCTCTTTGCCGCCTTTTCTGCCTCTTCAACCAACTCCTTGGGGACCTCCTCGTGTTTTCCGTTGGTCGGTCCATCCAAGCTGCTAATCCAAGACATTTCCAGTTCAAACTCCTTGTCTTTACTATCTTCATGGGCGACATAAATAATGCGAGCGGCCTCCTTCACCCCATCAGCTAAGCTCATGGTTTCAGACGCCAGATCTAGCTTCTCTAGCTCCGCCTTGGCAGCTTGTCTGCCCTTTCCGGTGGCGGCGCCGTAGTATCCCTTGAAGCATATCAGTATTGAGAGACTCTTCCGTGAGAGAGGATCAGACTGACCCAATATAGTCCGCTCGGTTCAATCATGTATAAGCCTGGTCCTCCCGACTTCGCTCCTTCCACCTTACCTCCTGCTCCGGACTCGGGACCATTTCCGACTTGCCCATCAACGGCTAGTTCTGCCTCAGAGTCCCAGCCTCCGACTATGGCAGTCACACCAAAAGGACGAACACTGGAATATAGGGTGTAGGCTTGGACGTAGCTGCCGAGCCGGTTTGATAGGGCAGATACTGGGATAGGGCTCTTATAGATGCCTCGCCACGAGGAAGCTTCATCTCTAGCTCGGGACACGAAGTGCCGTCCATCAGGAACTAGACCGGATGAGACCTGTTTGGTGACAGTGAGAACTCAAGTGTCAGCAGCTATTGCACATCGCTGAGGAAGGGGAGCTGCTGTGCTTACGATGCCGACATGGCGATCAACTGTTGCAATTCTCTTATTCGCGCCAGGCTTGAGAAGCTTGCTTGTTATGATCTTTTCCACGGCTAGCACAACGCCATCTTTGCACCTGATGCCAATAGCGGTTCCACCGTTTTCCACTGCTTTGACGGCGTATTCAACCTAGGAAGTGTTGAGCACTCTGGATAGCAGACACAAACAAAAAGCCCCATACCTGGAAGTTACGACCATCTGGAGAGAATACAGAATTCGAAAGATCGTAACCTGTGCCGATGGAGGTCTGACACTGTATTAGCGAGCTCCTGCTTTGGGAGCTGGACAGTATTGCCTTCTCCCGCAGGGGACGAAAAACGAACCATGGTTGCTAAATTAGCGCCTAGAAAGACTGGAACGGACTTTCACACGGATGAACTCGAAAAGCGTGTGGCTGATGGTGTTGTCAAGCAGGGATGGGAAGACTGAATTGGAAAGAGCAATCAGTGATACGTGACGAGGCAGAAGCTGGAACCACGGGAGCTCTTGGAGATTAGGTAAGATATCTTGCACAGAACGCCCGACGTATCTGTTGGATGTCACGGGGTTTCTTGGTGGGAGCTTATCACATGATCAGGAGTGACTTCCAGCCACCCACTTTGACAATTTACCTGTCTTACTACTTAGGCATACGGTACGTGAGACACACCTGATCCCCCAATGCTCCAGCGACAGTGTCCAGCATGTGTCATAAACACTAGACATTCCCGCTTGCTACTACGTGCCACAGCCCTGGGAATGGATGTAGGTAGGTACTGTAGATTAGAAAGATTCCTGTGCAGGCAGAAGATTCCATAGTACTCTATGTAGTTGTGTCAGAATCCAAAAGGCATAAATTCACCGTACCAGACTCATCTGGTGTGTTCACACTTTCTGTGGTCTAGCGGTCATTTTTGTTTCACAAGTTGAGATCTAACTCCTGTGGAGTCATGGCTTAATCTTCGACTGTTGATCTGATCGCGTGGGTGGACCTACGGGTCTTCCTCTGGGAAGAATGATTGAGTAAGATAATGAACGTTGGGTCAGGACCGAAGTTAGTTGTACAAGCGATAATGAAGCTTTCTGTCTGTACAAGTACGTATATAATCCGATCCCGCGGTCATCGCCAACTTCGTAAATAGTGGCCAGGTGATAGAACAGCCCACCTCACCAAGGGCCCCTCGGTAAAAAGACGAACCTTGAAGTTCCAATCTTGTCTTGAGCCGATCAAAACAGGTGTTTCCCGACTTCAAGTGCCCAACCTGCCCACATGTTTGGGCATCGAGTGTGCCAGCTTCAACCCCCAGGTTGGGGACAAAGTCCATCGACGCCCCTCGTTTCATCATTGAACACGGATGGTAGTCGACCACCTAAAAATCTGGGACAACTTCATACATTCCATCGATATCTCAAGTTGCAACGGGAGCTGGTTCTCTATGAGGAACATATCGCAACCCATTCTTCTTATATTTCTTCGAACTTAGGCAAGCGTCGCTTAAACTTACATTTGTTCGATGCCCCACATTTGGTATGTTATTATGCCCGACCTCTCTGCAACAGTCAACTGGTACAATGGATGTGATATAAGTGATGATTGACCATTGGAAGGGGGTTGCTGATGATTATTTGATAGTAAAGCTCAAACTTTTCAAGCGGGATGATGAAGATGCAGGAGGATTTAGCGACTCTTTTCGCCCGTCAGATGAATATGGAATCACCACGACCCTTTGCCGACAAAGAGCGGGCTTCCTACGCTGCTCCGACGATTGAGTACAGCATATCCCAACACTACCATCACTCATCTCATTTAAGCCCGAAGATCCCCACGTCGTATACGGGAGATGAGGCAGTCACTCCATTGTCTGCGGCCTCGTCGACGAATGATATCCTGATTCGTCATGGTATTGACCCAGAGTCACTTTCCCGGAGCCAGCGGCAATTATTCGAACAAGCCATTCCTGAACAACAATCACGCCTGATTCAGGTCTGGCAGATCTGCCCAAACCGCAGTGGAATTAGCTCGGGGCCTGACACCACAGAAAACAACCGCCCCACGCCGCGTACGGCACGCGCGGGGCGCGACTATTCTCGCTACACTGGTCAGATTGCTATGAAGACAGATGATGTTGAAATGTATGAGGCATCTCAAGCTATCGGTGGTGACGACAATATCCACCAACATGCCGAGCCTTATATGGTTTCTGGCTATGAGATCTTCTCACTGGAGCAGAGGGGCTTGCCCGTGGGTAAGGTTGCTAGCTTTGTCAACGAGCCCCAAAGTGGGTCTTTGTACAATCCTGCAAATGATCCTGTTTACCAATTTCAAAGCCAGCGGGGTTGGGAGCACACGAATAGTGAATCACTTGGAAACCAATATGGGGCTTGGGAAGCCCTGCAAGGCCATTCAGGGGCTGTGTGATCTGACGTGATCCCGCGGAAAACGTGCCATTTGTGTGCAGACTGTCCGTTATAGGTAGGGATAGATTTGAAGTATACTGAAGCATGATTCAATGCTGTCTGTCCCTTGTCAAGCCCGAGGGTGTATCTTACAGTAGCGAAACGTGGAGTACTCGGTGGCATCTAGCAGCTGTTCATTTTCATGACCCGCAGCCATGATACGCGGCATTGGATTTGATCCATGTATAGTTGGTAGCACCATCTCGACTTCATAGGCAGAATGAAATAGAAAGTAAAAAAAAAAAAAAAAAAAAAAAGGGAAAAGGAAAAGGAAGAAAAAGAGAATAAGAAAAAGAAGGCAATGGGCACAGGTCAGGTCCTAGAAGTCGAGTTATGTGGGAACATATTTCCTCTCTCACATTTGTTTCCCGATTGATTGAGACTATCGAACGGCTACCAAATTGATACTTTGCGCTATATTTTGCTTGATTTTTGATTTCATGATTGGCCCGCAGAACAAATAACACGGAAAGACAGCATCGCGAATTCAGGCGATATCCAGTCGTGAAAGAATGAATAAAAGGTTGGTATTTCAGACGGTTCCTGTGTAGCTTGAAGAGATCCCCATGATGTGCATCTGACATTTCCACGAATGTGGAACGAGGTAAATACTATACTAGAAATGAGTCATCAGACGTGAGAGGGGATTCGAACACCATACGAGTGAAGTTGATGGAGCTGGAGGGGGGGAGGGTCCATACTGTCTACTCCTCGGCATTGATCTCGTCAATAGCCGCCATAGCCTCTGCAAGGGCATCGGCGGAACGTTTGACCTCTTCGACAGCATCAGCAGCTCGCTTGACTTTGAGGCAACCTTGGCCGGGCAGCCAGCACCATGTCGGCAGGCCATCAGTCGAGGTATCGGGCATTGCTTCAGCAAGAGCTTCAGCCGAACGCTTGACTTCTCCGGAGACATCAGCTGCACGCTTAAGCATGTAGCAGCCTTGACCAGGAAGCCAGCACCATTTGTGCATTTTGGCGGCTTGGACAGAACTAGTTGCAGCAAGAGCCGCGAAGACAATGGTGATGAGCTTCATGTTTGATACAAGTATCGGGGGGTGGGGTGGAACTGCGGATGAGAGTATCCCCTTGCGTTGATTTTCTAGGTTCCGTGGACTGGGGGAGACTTTGAGGGACCGAGGCGATTTGTGTCCGTTGATTGACGAGAAGCCAGGCTCCTTTATATACCCCGAGCACTCGAGTCTCTCTCTCTCTCTCTGTGGATCAATGTCGCCATGTACGGACTAACATGCTACTATTCAGGTGCATATGGGGAAGCCACATCGAGTTCCCGTCCGACCCGACAAAAAGTCTCCAGACACGCGTATGCCAGTCTGATATCCACAGGAATTGGGTCCGCCGTCAATAAGGACCCAGTAGAGATGTCACCCGATTGGGACCCAAGTAGTACATGAACCCTCCCTACCTAGTGTAATCCGTCCATGTACATATGTATGTATGTACCTGGTAGACATAGAGGTACATCAGCACCCCGACTACATGGCGAGGAGCACTACAAAGAATCTGGACTGTCTGCTTGGACTAGACCGTCTCTGCTGGTGAATGTACCATAAGGATGATGCGAGGATCACCCTGTCGCTTGGTTCCTTTTTCTTGGATCTGATGCCTAATGGAGACCTCAATAGGACTGAGTGCAATGCCTTCAAAGATTCCGCAATATGTATGTAGACGCGAATGCATGGCTGAACAAAGGACTGTCGTCTAATTGATGTACTGAAAAGGGAATCAACAGGACGTCTTGGCGACGACCCCAGTCCCACCAGAAATACTACTCCTTACCTAGGTTGGTACGGTAGTACGTACTCCGCAAGTACCGGCGGTAACCGCATTTCCAAAATTTCCTCTGTTCTCCTCCCTTTTTCAGAAATTTTCCATCTTTTTTTTTGGAGGGGAAAGAAAGGCAGAACCGAGTGGGACATGGAATACCACCTATCTGTAATACCGCCCACTCATCTTAGATAGGGATGTAGAGGCCCGCAAAGCGATCTTTCCGAATGAACGTGTGGACCAAGGCGAGAGACACCGAGTCCGCCACGGGCAGTCTGGCTCAAGGACTGGCGCTTCTCTTCCAGGCCAAGAAGCGATCCCCCCCGGCAAGGATACCAGAACGCTGATGGTGCCTCCATAGGTTGGGCATAGAAATGTACAGACTCCGAGGTACCGATGTAGTCGCACCAACCAGACTGTCATGGCACGTGCGGTCGCGTGGCAGAGAGAGCAATAGCGGTCGGGCGATAATCGCAGGGAAGCCGCGAAGATAAGATCGGCCCGTGTGCAGGTCAGTCCCAGAACAGTTGGCATGCCGAGAGGATCCGCCGTTTTTTCCGGTGTCTGTCTTGTGTGCAACACAACTCCTGGACTCTCCTTCCCATCTCCGTCTCCTCTTCCCTTTCACCCAGCCCTTTCTGTCCCCGCCACTCTGCCTTCCTCTCTCCTTATCTCTAATTTCCTGTTAAAATGTTTACTCTGAGGGCAGCGCAGCCAGCGCAGGTAAGTCCATATCCAATTCGTCTTACCTGCTACCGTCGTTCTTCTTTCTTTCTTTTTTTTTGGGGCCTTCTCCCCTGCATCCTTCCGCCCGACCGCGCGGGCGAAAATCATCCCATGATCTCCCTCCTTTTCAATTTCTCCCCTAACCGACATTGCTCAACGCTCATACGGCTCCCAACATGCTAATTGATTGATAAACAGTTTATTCTTCGCCGCGCTGCGGTCGCATCCCCTTTCACCCGTGCCTCGATCCCTGCTAGATGTGCGTCGCCCGCCTGCCCCCTGCAAGGTGCATGGAACCCACGAGGGCGCTTTTATTGACTTGCATGTAGCCTTTGCCACGGTTCAATCGGACATCTTCAAGCCCACCAAGTATGGCGGCAAATACACTGTTACTCTGATTCCAGGTACCTACCCTCACTTGACTTAGCCATGACTAAGATAATGGCTTGCAACTAATGCTTCCGTTCTCTTCCTGTCAGGCGACGGAATCGGTGCTGAAGTTGCTGAATCGGTCAAGACCATCTTTAAGGCCGATAATGTTCCCATCGAATGGGAGCAAGTAGATGTTAGCGGTGTTGACACCGGTAACAAGCACTCGGAGGAACTCTTCAAGGAGTCCATCGCATCGCTCAGGCGCAACAAGCTAGGCCTCAAGGGCATTCTCTTCACTCCCGTTGAGCGTTCAGGCCACCAGTCCTTCAACGTTGCTCTTCGCCAAGAACTCGACATCTTCGCATCTATCGTTCTCATCAAAAACATCCCCGGTTACCAGACACGCCATGAAAATGTCGACCTCTGCATTATCCGCGAGAACACCGAGGGAGAGTACTCTGGCTTGGAGCATCAGTCAGTGCAGGGCGTCGTGGAGTCCCTCAAAATTATTACTCGCGCTAAATCTGAGCGCATTGCCAAGTTCGCCTTTGGATTTGCGCTTGCAAACAACAGGAAGAAGGTCACTTGTATCCACAAGGCAAACATTATGAAACTCGCCGACGGTCTCTTCCGGAGCACCTTCCACAAAGTCGCCGAGAACTACCCCACGCTTGAGGTGAACGACATGATTGTCGACAACGCGTCAATGCAGGCCGTCTCTCGTCCCCAACAATTTGATGTGATGGTCATGCCCAATCTGTACGGAGGAATTCTATCCAATGTTGGTGCTGCTTTGGTCGGAGGTCCTGGTGTGGTTCCTGGCTGTAATATGGGTCGCGATGTTGCCGTATTCGAACCTGGATGTCGTCATGTTGGACTCGATATCAAGGGCAAGGACCAAGCCAACCCCAGTGCCATGATTCTTTCTGGCTCTATGCTTCTCCGCCATCTCGGACTCGATGACCACGCGAACCGCATCTCGAAGGCTGTTTATGATGTCATTGGTGAAGGGTAAGCACTTTTTGTACCCATGGTGAAGCCATTGCTAATGCGTCTATGCCCAGGAAAACACGAACTCGTGACATGGGAGGCCAGGCTACTACCCATGAATTTACCCGAGCGGTCCTAGACAAGATGGAGGCTGCCCTCTAGATTTTAGGGCAGGCCTTTTCTTTCAAAATGACCATTATCATGATGACGAGAGAGAGAGAGAGAGCTGTTAGAAGCCACTGAGCTTTTGAATGGTGATATCGAGTTTCCCTATGTGTATGTTTCTTCTGCATTTTCTCGACCCACTAGGTATCAAAGGCACTGTGCACACGAAGGGAGGTGTCAGGCAACCCCATGGGTCAAGAGATGCTCAATTATATACTATGAGTTGGCAATAGAAGTGTACCTATATTTGATTATCAACTTGTTTCTTCTCAGGCATTGCACTTAACATTGAATAATGATCAAAAGGCTGCCCGCGCCTTTTTGGCTAGGTTGCTCTCGGCACGTACTAATGCTATCATAGATGGTGTATTCCATGACTGGAAAACATCATCCATGCGCATCATCTCTCACATGGCAAAGGTGGTTCTCTAACATGTACGAGTCCCATAGCCTATCTCTTCCAAGAGACTCGCTGTTTCGTTTGGTGCGAAACCATTGTCCACAAGGGTCTTGCCTGCTTTTTAAGCTGTGCATACAGTTCTCTGGACATGTAGAAGAAACCTGACATCACGATATCTACTCAACTCGAAGTTAAAATGCCGGCCGCCGTTTCCTGCCTGTGTATCTGGAATTTGCTTTGACGACCTTGCCCTTTCTCGTCATTTGATCCTTTTTACGCATGATCCAAGCTTTATCCCCCTTTCTAGATGACGGAACCTTATTCTTCTCTGTAGCCTTTCTCCTAGCATCCAAAACATCCACACCACCCATGCCATCGACCACACCGGTGATGTCACCTTGAAGGCCACCCCCTCCAACAGTGAGCACAAGGTAGAGTTTGCTGTTTTTAGTGCCGGGATCATCCTCCAAAATGCCAGCACCGAAACCGGCTCGCATCGCGGCAGCACTGATCATACTTCGTTGAGCATCATTCTTGGGATAAAATTGACAAACTGCACGCCCTCCACGCCTGAGACTGGCGTAAAGCCCCTCAAAAAATCGACGCAGGCGTCCTTCTGGGCTGACATCACTTGTCTCTGCATTGCAGAGCCATTGTATTGCACTGATACTAATAGCTGCATCAAATGAGCCAGGGCGGAAAGGTACACCTTGGCCAATATCCGCCAGGAAAAGATCACCGTCCACACCTCGCTGAAGTGCGACATCGAGCATGCTGGGGGAGATGTCCATGCCAATCCAAGTATGTGGTCCACCTTGATCAGGGGGCACCTGAGATAGGATTTCACCTGAAAGCCCAGAGCCGCAGCCGATATCGAGAATGAGGGAGGGAGATTGGAGGTCAAGCAGATCGAGAGCCCGGTGAGTCATGTCAGACTGGATATTACGGATACGTGACGAGGTCGTGTATTTCCGTGATTCATTATCATCGTAGAAAAGATCAGGAGGTCTTTGTATTTTTGAAGGATTATCAGTAACCACCCAGATATAGAGACTCAGATATAGAGACTCTCATGATAAGACTCACAGAACATCTTCAGGACGTGACATTGTGGCAGTAAAGGCGGAGAAAAGAGCACGTCAGTGTGATCGATCAGACAAATAAGGTTGACATTCAGTGAGAATGATTGAAACGAGAAAAGCAAAGGAGAGACGGGGAGCTTCTCTTATCTTTGGGGGGGCGGGCGGTTTTTTTTCTCACTTTTTGCCGGTCCAAGCCTAAAGGCGGCGCACTTAATCAAGGCGGTCGAAGAGTCGACATGAAATGTAGCCTGAGGCATAAATCCTCATGCAAACAGACAGCTTTCCCGAAGCAGACCCAGCTAGTCTTTCATCAAGCGACAAGCGCAAATGCGCGTGAAAAGACGACATCAGTCTCTCAGTACTCCATCTGCTGGGTCTTCCTAAGATCTTATCATCTCAGTCTCACTCCATCTACACATGACCTGTGTCTGAGACCGCGTACCTTTACCGACAAGCTTGTCATACCTCAATTCCCTTGAGTTCCAATCCTTAATCTCCAGCCATGTGGATTCTGCCCTTGATAGGGTATCTAGGTGTTGTTGTTGGTTTTTCATTTCTTACCCTCGCCATAGGTATGATGCGAGCCCTTCAATGATAAGCTCATCCTCATGAATATCATCTACCTTTGCTGAGAGAGACTACTAAAACATCTCTGTAGCTTCTGGACTCTACTATCTATCTGAGCTTGTTGAAGAACATACAGTCCTCGCCCGGCGACTATTGACTCGACTCATCTATGCCATCATCGCCATACAAGTCTTCCTTTGCATGTTCGACCGGTTTCCCTTCCTTTTATCGCTCCTCAGTGTCGGTTCGCACATTGTATATGCAAGCAACCTACGGCGGTTTCCTGTTGTCAAACTGTCTGATCCTCTCTTCATTCTCTCGTGTGCTCTAGTGGGTCTCAACCATTGGCTCTGGTTCCGGCACTTTTCAAAACCACTACCCTTGTCACGAAATGCGTCCAACTGGCGTCAACCGTACCAAGTTAGAGTGGAAGACATGCCGACATTCACTGAAGTCGCATCTTACTTTGGGCTCTGTGTCTGGCTGGTTCCTTTCGCATTATTTGTTAGCCTCAGTGCTGGCGAAAACGTGTTGCCAAGCATGGGTTCAGAGTATGCCACGGGCGAGCATATACCAACGGCGGGACTTACACCCAAGGCCATAGCACCTGATGGGAAAGGGAAAAATAAGGGTATGGCGAAGGCTGTGGTTGATAGTATTCGAGATTGGGTCAAAGAGAATGGTGAACTGATGGGCTTCTGGAGGGGTGATCGCTCAAAACGATTTTAAGCTGTCGCCAGGATCATACATCGTGCTGTTTCATGTGTTATGTCTTTCTTCAAGTATTCTTTACCTATGCTGTTTTAATGTGACTTCGCAGGCGCCCAGGACAGACCCTCTCACTGAATATAATCCTTGTTTTTGCCTTGAAAGGTAGGATCATCATGACTGTCGGTTCAACTCGAAACAGATAGCTGTTTGGAAGTGTCAACTGCATTTGTAACTGTAATAAATATAGAATAAGATGGTATTTAACAGGAAGATGGGGCTGAGAATCAAATCAACTCAAAACGGATGGCATGGAATCCAAAAACAGGGACACCAGGAATTTTTCCATCGACTCAGATTAACATTAACATTAACACTTCTGAAGCTGTTATTCACTGATAACAGGCATTTGTATGTTCATCATTTTATGTTCATTCAAATCATAAGGGATCTTGATCATCAAAGTTACCAAAGGCCGACGTAAGGAATGACCGGGAAGGTATTTGGAGTTAACTGAGACAAGCTGGGCTGACCTTGAGCGATTACCAATTCAGTTGGTCATCTACTTGTAGGATATATATTGATTTAATCTAAAATCCGGTTAATATTCATATTTTTATACATATATTGTGGTAGTTTGAGAAAAGCTTACCATGATCGTCTGGGGGGTTTGTGCCCGAGGATATCTGATGATTCAGCTCCATGAACAAGAGGGAACTTTCCCTTCGTTTCGCTTTAGCAGACCGCGAACTATCCGTATGAGGACTTAGCATTGTCGGATCTTGATGAAAGCGATCGATAGGATGTTGGTCATAGTTCGACTGCATAGCAATGAAGCCTATGTCGTGATGCGCACTGAGATCATCACGAGGGTCCCCATTTCTTCGGAAGGTAGCCTGAGCATCCGCAGGCGTAGTGGGTATGTCTGAAAACATTTGTTTGCGCGGAGAACGGATATCCTGTGAGGCGAAAGGTCGGTCGATCCTCGCTTCCATATGATCGGGGTTCGAGCGGGGCGTTTGATCAAAAATTTGCTCAAAGTCAGTCAAAAACATCGAAAAAACCGGCGCCGGAATGTTCAATGTAGGCGCGAAAACAATGCCAACATTCCTGACGGTCATTTTATTGACATCACAATTGCTGACAACAACAATCAGGAATTGGGCCAATGCCCGCAGCAAGGCCAAGTTCGCTTTGGGAAGCCTATGGACCAATGAATTGAAGGCGATGATTTTCTGTTGCTTTTCGCTGAGTTCTTTAATCGGACAAATTAGTATGACAAGCCAGGCTCCTTTTGGATGGGTTTGGGCCACTAACCTAGAACACGCAGGAACTCAATGTGAAGCTCGCGAGTGAGCACACTGGTGGGGAGTTCCCGAAGATATTGTTTGAACAGAGAGGCGACAGCGTGCACATCGTAATACTGATCATCGGCAAGAAAGTCAACATCACCCTCAGTGTTGAAGCGCTCCTTCAATGCTTTGACAACGACGTTTGATCCGCTCAAACGGAAGATCCCTTCTTCTGATTCTGCACCCTTGGCTTTGAGATATTCTATACAGCGATAAACAACAGCAGGCAAATCAACGTCAATGCCATCAGGTGTACAAAATTGCACAGCTTCTGCTAATGGGATGCCGAAAACGGGCCTGACGATGTCTCGCTTCTCTCCGAATGTACTGTTGTAAGCGGGTGTACCAGGAGAGTCATTACTTGCTTGAAGCTGAGTGGCAAGGTCGTACGATGAGCGGGTGCGGAATCCCCAAATGCTTCGCTTCTTTTCTTTTGTGCTGGTTGCCGCCTTGTTGCCCCATGCACCAACATCTTGGATGACTGCACCATTTGTGGGACCAGAAATCACTTTGGATGGGGTTTGGGATTGGTCTGATCCATTGATTGTCCCTTGGGTTATATCCGAAGCATCAACGTATGGGTTTGAAGCCAACATCGGGGATTTGGGACCCTGTTGATCAAGTGGTGGCCCGAACACTGGTGGATCCGCAGGCACGGCATCTTCAAAACTGAAGCCTTGAACTGTGTCGGATGCGTTCAGACCGGAACTGTCAGGTCCTTTGGTTCTCTTGACTCCGTTGGAGAACGCTTTATTCTTTGGATTCGCAGCAGACAAAGGGGTTTGACCTTTCATTGTACCAAAGCCTGGTCCTTCATTCTCCGAGTAACCTTCAACATACTCCAGCAGGGCTTCAACCCATGAATCCCGCTCGTCATCGCTCTCCGCACAGAGAACATGCCGGACAAGAGCTGAAGTATCTTTCCTCTTCGGCTCCAAAATGAGGAAAGCGTGCCGATATTGATTCTCAGAGTCATCTTCGGTTCTCGATGGGGAGCCGCCTGTGGTTTGTGACTGTTTTCCAATCTGGGAATTGTAGATTTTGATGGTTCCGAGGTGGGCACCTCCGGGTGACTCATAATACTTCAACTCTGGACCATCCAGCACAAAATACCTTGCTTTCCAGCCACCAAAGTTTTTCCCTCTTTTAGTTAGATAACCTTCTTTCCTAGGTTTGCAGTCTGGGCCACGTAGAGTTTCGACACCGCTCTGACTGCTGCCTTTCAACAGACTGGTTTCGTCGTCCCGCGGTTCAATTGCGTCAGACGTAAGGAACTGACATATGACCAAGGCGGTCTTCTCATCCATTGGGGTATCCAAGACGGTTTCGAAATAGGAATTCAGGGCAGCGCGTCTTGCGTCGACCTTCGCCGGCGAATGTCCGCTGAATATGGACCTGTCAGGCAGCTTCGTAGGGCAACCAGAAGACTGCCTGAGCTGGTAATCAAGGTGCGGGAGAGCAGCGATAACCTTTTCAACGCGCCAAAGTTCCTTGTTATCGGCCCGCCCAAAGACGCTCAAAGTGAAGACAGGCTCTTCCTCCAATGGTCTAGAAGCCATATAGCTATTTCTAGAAGGGCGTAGACGTGACGAGGACACCTTGACTTGAATCAAGGGTAGGGCGTTGGGAGGCAGCAAGAGGTCTGGATACTCTTCCGAGACCAATCCCTGGTAAAGAGTATTGACTCTGACACCGGGCGAGTGGGGGCTATCGATCTTAACGGCTGCGTCGATAGAAGGGATAGATCGAATAGCAGTGTCAATAGGACCCAGAGGGTGAGAGGTGGGGTGCGCGATAGTAGATGAAGAAGGTCCTCCATCGAACTGATTCTGATTTGTTCCTACACGTGGTGAAAGAGCCAATCCTGAAAGGTTGCTCCCAGAGGACATTGGGACAGAGGATAGAGCATGTTGCATGTCTCTGGGCATCCGCGGCAATGGAGAACCCAAAGGACGATCTTCTGGCCTCGGACTAAGGGGCAAACCGGGGCTTTTCGGTGCTTTTGCGATGGAGTGCCCATTACTAGATGATCCCTGTGTGATTCGGGAACTTGTTGTCGAAGCCAAGAATTCGTCCTGTGGACTGGGTCCAGTTGTATGAGAAGCGGCCCCAAGGGTACCAGAGGTATGTAGCGGCCGAAGCTTTTCGTGATCGGAGGAGGCAGAACCAGCTATTTCTCGAGCGAGTGTTGTCTCCCGCTCTCGATCATCGTCATCCCGTGTTTTCCGTCTCCCGCGTTCCACTGGCAGTTCATCTACCTCCAAGACGTCTTCGTATTCGGACTCTGAGTCATAACTATTAGAATTGCCTGTGACTGCAGCCCCCCTTGATTCAAGGTTGAGTGGTGCAGGGGGCGGTTTTCGTATAGGATGCGGGATCCTCTGTTGCTTATCCTGGGCGGGGACCTTGTCGCTCGTAGGGGAGCTAGAGCTGGCCAAAGAAGCTGGACTTGTTGCAGACAACTCTTGGCGTGAACATAGTAGTGGTTGAGTAGCATGTTGTCCTGTAAGCCGTTCGGTTTCTTTGGCCAGGGCTTGCGTGTCGCCAAGATTCATCGACAAGCCTGGCCCAGCTGGAGTTTGGTGGCCTAAGGCGCTGGATAGAGGTAGATTGTCGCACTGAACAACATGATTCATACCATTAGACGGATCCCGTTCCTCTGCGTCATAATCCACTGGTTGTGTGCTGTGGCCAGGTAGCTGCCTCTCTGCCGCTAATGCTTGATTATCTGGCGCTTGAGAGACTCCAGAGGTGCCATAATATTGAGCCTGGTCTTGTAGCGATGGTAATGGGGGAGCTGCGCTCTGAAGCTCTTTGATCCTTTTCTTATATCGATCCTTCTCCTTGATCGCGCGTTCCAAGTCTTTGTTCAGACCCAGAATGAGGGTTCGCTGTTTATCAACAAGTCTCCAGAGCTGGTTGTTCTGGGACGCGGCATGATGTTTCTCTTTTAAAAGATGAATTATTACCGCTTCGGGAGAGCCTGCGGTGGCTATCAGGTTCCCAATGTCTGCTTGACTTAAAGAGCCAGCGTCAAACGATGACTTATGTGACTGTGAGGTAGAGGAAAGCGAGGAGATTGCAGAGTCTATCGATGAAGTGCGGGGCACAGTCCGCTGCCCCTGCCGTTCTCTGGACATTCCAGGCTTGGATGAATTACTGGGTGATATGGGCGATGAAGTCGCGGATTGCGCTGCCCCAGCAGTGTAAGGAGTTTGACGCGAGACGTTATCGACTGTGCGTTCGCTCATGTTTTTATCATGCTGATCAAGACCACCTGAATGTCGCTTTCCTGTTGTATATGTTGAAATCTGGCTGGTACCGGACGGAGGAGCCGGGAAAGCCGCATGGGCGATGCGGCTGGGTGTGGTCCTATCCTGGGATGGAACTGAGTGGGCTGCCGCAGTGGGCGCCAGAGGACTCTTTGACGGGATCAAATCCGCCGGCAAGAAAGACAGGGGCTGTAAACTTGTCCGTAAGGGTGACGACAGCGTCGATTTGCGGAGTGAGCTTCTGGGAGCAGGGACGAAAGACAGCGTTTGCTCGTCGGACCTTGAGCTTCCACAATCACGAGGGGTCGGACTGCGCGTCGAAGACGGGTGGACAGAAGTTGGATATCTGGACAACGGGGGAGAGGGGGAGGGCGAGACAGAAGGTAGTTGGTCGACGTAGTTGTCGCGGTCGGTATTCTGTTGCCGAACCTGCGACATGACTTGACAAGATGCTGAAAGCACAAGGGGAGGCGCTGGTCCCCCCAAACGACGGACGAGTCGACGCTAAGCCCGGACGGTTCGACGAAGGGAAACCCACGGGTGTTGGCACCAAACAACACCCAGGGACATATGTACATCACGTTCGCAATTCAACATGATACGAAGATCTTGGTCATTGCAGCAATCAGGACCAGAATTTCTATTAAATGGTACGCTCCGCCAAATGCACAACAAAGAGGACTAATGGATGCCACGTTTATCGGCACATGTTGCAGAATTCGACAAAGAAAAAGGAGAGGAAAGAAATATTACATACACTCACACACAGACGATCTCTCCCCCTCTCGCTCTCTATGCTAGACAGATCTCTATCTACTGCACTCAATTTCGAGTTCTGTCAGAGTCCCCCGTATTTCTACTCCGTCCAGCGTGATCGATGATAGACTACAGAGTAGCCAGAGGGAGAGTGATCGATCGTACGGGGAAAGGAAAAGTGGAGAGAAAAACGAGCAGGAAAAGGGGGAGGGGTCCATCAGATACCCAAAAGGGATATAGTGCTGCAAGAGTGAGAATAATAATGGATCGCAATCCGAATCCTCAGGAATTAATCTTGCTTTCCCAAATGAGAACGAAGATCCTCCGCGCTACCAGACGGTAAATGGACGGTCTAATTTGGAGGTGGGTACCTTCATGCGACCGATCCCTGTACGAGGTACTCCGCACGGAGTGTGTACTCCGTACTCTGTATTCCGTAGGACTTGCTATCCATAGTACTACCTACATAGATTACCGACAATCCATAATGCGCCGAGTACCGACCACAACACACCCACCTAGGATCCTCGTCTATCAGTGGGTGTTCTAGCGAGCCCATGGGCCACCCAATGAGTGGGTCAACATTGTTATGGCCGAAAAACCTCAAGGCAGGAAGGAAACATGGCTCGGATCGGTTTCTGTGGCTATCATAGAAGATAGGAATAATAAAATCATCCAGTATCGGGATCAAGACAGGTGTCGGAGAGGCATCAACGGAGAAGAGAATAGTACTAATTGGCTTCGAAACCTTAAAGTCGATAGTGAGCGCAAATGATCGCTTCAAACTTCAAAGAGCACCGTGGAACGCCAGGTCAAACCACCCAAATCCCTCTAGACCAATGCGACGCCATAAGGGGTTTACAATGTAGAATACAGTTCATGCTATATTGCCAGCCATTCCCATGAAGATGGCCTGCGCGGCAAGTTGGAGCGACCAGAATCCAACCTTCTTGAAACGACGCTTGCGTGCTTGCTCGTCGACAACATCACGAGCAAAGGCGTCATACACCTGTGACTTCATGTCAGAAGTCAACCATTAAGAACGTGGCAAGCCGAGAACTTACTGCTGCTGACAGATCATCCATCAGTCCACTGTCGAACGTGGTCCAACTGCCGTCAAAGTCCCCAACCCGTTTGACAAGCCGACAGTTAACAGGTATAAAAGTCTTCTTTGAGTTGATATAAGCAACAATGGGCCGTATAAGTGCATTATTAATGTACGAAAGATCTCTGGTGAACAGAGGCACGACAGCTCGCACATTATTCAAGTGTAACCGGAGGTCAGTAACCAAGAATCGCCTATCGTCGTCTGTCAAAATATCGGTGGATTCATCTAAGTGACTCGGGGTCGAATCATAGCGGTTGGAAGTGACGGTTGCCTCCAGGCGGTCGTATAGATCACCCATGACTTTTGTCAGGCTTTCGTCGTTCTCTGCTGGTAACATAATATCTGCGACAATGTCGACTGTACCTTCATGGATCCAAGAAAAAGGACCCTGCACACCGCGATTCAGGTGGTCGATATTCAAACCATCAACCCGTATTCTGTTGTGTTTCTTCCACGGACTTGGCTTTCCATCTTCTTCAATTCCGCTGTCCAGCTGTGCACCAGTGAAACCATGTGTTTGCCGGGGATGGATCGTAAACAATGAATTATCGAATGACCCCGACATCATATTAGCGGACATGAAATCATAAAGTAACCACTGTTTCCTCAACTGTGGCAAATCACAAGAGAATATGCTGACGGAAAATGGTCTGAAATTGTCTGGCTGGTAAACAGTCACCAGAACATCGTTCATCTTAAAAGAGTCGATTTCAAAGTCTCCAGGATTATGCTCGTGACGATATGACTTCGGATCTGAGTCGTCATTCAGCCAATGGACGAATCGACGATCGACTACCCCACGTATGCCTTTCACTTCAACATCACGGAGTGGTCCCTTGCCGTTGATCCACTTGGTGAAAGACAAGGTGACATTGACTGTTTCAATGGATACGTCGAATTGCGTATAATTCGTGTCTTCGTCCTCAGATTTCTGGCGTTGCTCGAGAATATTAGGGCTCGGGGTATCATGTAGCGCTGCAGCTGCAGCTACAGCGGCCGCCGTTTTTGATGAACCTTTGCTAACATGCCCTGCTCCTTGACCAGGTCGTCGAGAAACGAAAACATTCTTGAAAGTGATGACACCATCCTTCCATCTAGGAACGATTGCCGATTCAAAAACGACTTTCACCCCAGACGATCTTGTGAGGTAATTACCTACCCATCCAGCCAAGGTTTCTATAGAGCTTAGCAGTCGTTCGAACAGATAGGGAACATGATTGTGGACATACCCTGGGCAAGGACAGTGTTGATTGCAATGATCAAGAGTGAAAAAAATGTAGTTGTCCCCAATACCACCCAGACAACATGGCCCAAGAGTACCCATGAGAAGAGAGCTGTAATTTCATCCAGATTGAAAGGACGAACACTTCGAATCGAAAACCATTTGAACCGCACTTTCAGCCGTGACCAAAAGCCAGTAGCGGCAGCTAAAAGCTCTTCTTTCGTCGGACGGTGCAAATGAGGTATGTGTGGTAAACGACCGATTAAGTGGCCGTTTGACGCCTTCGATTGATCTTGATCACTAAGCACGTGCTTTTCTTTCCTAGCTGTCTTCGTTTCATTTTTGATAGCTTTCTGAGCCTCAAGTGAAGCCTCTTGGTCATCATTTTTCGTGGGATCCTTTGATAAATCCGATTTCGGTGCGCTGCCCTTGCTAGTAGTGTGGAAGCTTCGTAGGATACTAGACCCGCCCCGAAAAAACCCTTTGTCAAATGTGTGTATCCTATGTGGAATTATTTTCTCCGTTGAAATAGCACAAGCTGTTCCGTTCTCCACTGCAGTTGAATTTGGAGATGCTCCGATGACCAAAAATCCTCCGGAAGCGAAGCGTCGAGTGATTTGTGTTGTCTTTTGCGGCTGCTGATAGGGCGTCTTCCTGGGACTTGGTTTGGTGAAAAAGCTATGCACAAAACCTCGCGAACTAATAGCATCGTGTAGAAGTTGAATTCGATTCGTCTTGGTCGGACGTCCGTAGAAAGGGTTTGCCGCTTCCCAGATGTTGGTATACAGCCTGCGTCCGAAATTGCCAGACATGATTTCCGTTACATACTGGAGAGCGTGACGTTCGAACGCTCTAGAGTGACAGTTATTAACTTAAACAATATGATGTACTGAGCCAAACAGATTGGTAAAGCCAGAAAAATGTGTAAGGCTAAGGCGGGTGAATAGTTGGAGAAACCTGGGTTCCGGAGCAAATTTCAATGAAATCATCCCGCTGGGTGAGCCGGTAAGTTTGTCTTGTTTGCATCGAAATTTCAGAATTTCTCACGGGCAGACTGCCACACATCTCAGCGTTAAAATCTGAGACCCCTTACTACTACCCTCGTCAAAAGATTTTTTGGGTCATAGCGGCTATTGTTACTTTTGAGACCTCCAACCAAATAGCTTCACCACATCCCGATAAAATTGAAGCCAAGATGCCAGCTCCCACCGCTCTAAAGAACCAGACCACGTTTGAACTCCCCGTCGCCCCTCCCTCCACAGGTCTGTTTAACCAAGTTGCTACATTTGGCATTTTTCGTACGCTTAAACTAACAGTTCTACAGAACAAGACGAAGTCTTGATCGATGCCCAGCTCCCAGCAGAAGCGAATGCAGATATCGCACCTACTGCCGAATCAGCCCAGGATGCCGACATGCGCATTGATGAGGAAGGCCGACCAGTGTTCACGCCTGCAAAAGATACGGACCATGTATATCGAGTGGAAACTCGAAAAGTTCCAGTCCCACCGCACAGAATGACGCCACTCAAGACAACGTGGAGCAAGATATATCCCCCGCTCGTGGAACACCTCAAACTACAGGTGCGCATGAACATCAAGAATCGTGCAGTTGAGTTGCGTACTTCGAAGTTTACCACAGACACGGGTGCACTGCAAAAGGGGGAAGACTTCGTGAAAGCATTCACGCTTGGTTTTGACGTTGACGATGCGATTGCGCTTCTCAGACTCGATGATCTTTACATTCGGTCATTCGAAATTCGAGACGTCAAAGCGTCTCTGCATGGCGAGCATCTTAGCCGTGCGATCGGACGTATTGCAGGTAAAGATGGGAAATTGAAGCATTCGATCGAAAATGCCAGTCGCACGAGAATTGTTCTCGCAGACCAGAAGATTCATTTGCTGGGAGGCTATAGAAACATTCTCGCTGCTCAAGAGGCTATTGTGAGCCTTATTCTTGGAAGCCCACCCGTAAGTTATACCACACAACATGCTTTGTCGTATCAGATGCTAAAAATTTCCTAGGGCAAGGTATATGGCAACTTGCGCAAAGTATCAAGTCGTATGAAGGAGCGGTTCTGATTCCGAGGTCCAAAAAGTTGCTTCGTTTTTATTAGTCTCGTTTGGCGTTTACGGGTATTGTGATGAGCGCATGAATTTAGACATGTCGATATGAAGGCAAAAGTATTTCTTGGTGGTGTTATTCTTGACCATGCTATCATACCCAGTGGGTTGGGCAATGGAGATGAAATCGATTAGGGACTCTTAAGACCAAAAATGCTCCTAGTCCTTCTTCAACGGGAGATAGATCTCTTCTATCCCGTTTTCCGTAATGACCATCATCTGCAAGCCATCTCCAACTTCAATATGCCTCTCAACTGCGCTTGTGAAAGCATCGCGCACAAGCTGTTCCACTGTTGCCCTTGGCAAGGGCTCAGCTTTCTTGGGCTCCAGAGCATGACCTTCACCGCTGCCAGGAATGTATTGGTTCTTGAAATTGACTTGATTGTCCAAAAATGGCATAATCAAGCTTGCAGCGGACCCAGCAGCTCTACATTGCTCTCGCTCGTACGAGCCCACTGGATCGTAACTGTAAAGAGCGCCCTTGCCCTCTTCATCCAAGCCTGCCAAGATGGCATGAACGTAGTACGGAAAGAAGCGCTTCTGGTAAAGAATGGTCGACAATCTTTGAGCGCACGCTCCGACAGACATGGGCTTCCCGTGTTGATATTTGTACATTTTGACCACAGCATCTAGTCGCTCCTTGAGCGCTTGGCCATCTGCCGCAAAGCCAACGACGGACAACAGGATATGAGCTCCTTCGCCGGTTTCATCGTCACCACCAATTTTAAAAACCTTTGGGGCATATCGAGAATTGATATTGTATCCGGCAACGGAACGAGTGTCACCAGCAAGGATAGCGAAGTCAGCGCCGGTGATGCCTAGGGTAGAACCGCCGTTATCAGTGTACCTGTGAGTCTAAGTCAATTTATGTCATACAAATGATATCCTTAATCTAACCAACTTACGGATAAAATGAGTGTTCTTTGATTGGAGCATTTGTCGGTTGAGAGAAGGAGTATCCGATGGCCTCGCTCTGAGGTTGTTGGCCCACGAAAGGCATCATCTTTCGGACAGTTCGGTTCGGTGCTGATCAGATGTAGAAGACAGAAGCAACCTTAGATACGTGCCGAATAACAGTGAGATATATGATCTTTGGAGATGGAACACTTGGTGATTTCGAGAATTGAAGGTAGCTTAGTACTTGTAAGTTGCGATTGCTCGGTGAGCTCTGACGCGGCGTTGGAGGTACTTCGTCAGGTAGCTGCCTTTGCTTACCTAATCCGACCGACCATGGACTTCTTGCCCAGGTAGGGCGCCGAAATGGAACAACGTATTTGCTAGTCAATATTTTTACCTAAACGGAACCTCTTTGTATCTCTTGGCTTATTTTGCTTCAGTCTTGTTCAAAACAAGTCTCTTCTTTGTCAAGCTTTTCAAAAATCTGAAAAGGCCATTGCGTCTCCTTGTACAAGAGAAGCGAAGCTGGCATAATGTTGGGCCTCGGGGCATATGAAAGCAGCAGTGAAGATGAAGCAGACCAACACTCATTACCTCAGGTACCAATCCACTTATGTGTTCACTATTTTATTTGACGAGCTACTGATGTTTCAGCATGATCAAACGGTGCAGCAGCGTGCACTTGTTGTAGAAACTATGGACCAAGGTGATTCCGCAGCATCTGTACCGAAAACTCCATTCTCAATTCTAATACTCTTATTTCAGTGTCAGGATCTCCTCACCTTCAGCAAACTACAGAAAAACGAGACCTTCTCGAACCTAGCGGACCTGTCCTTGGCCCATCCCATGACAATGCGCAGCCCTCCAATAATATACCCCTGGCTAGAGATTCTTCTCCTTTCTCGACATCACGCACATTAATACAAGATCTAACCCTGCCTCCGGTACCGAATCTAGATATACCACCATCTCCACCTGGCTCTCCTGATCCAATGGCGAATGCAAAATTCGCCCACTTTTTATCACTGAAGAAACAGAATATCCATTTCAATGAGAAACTAGCTAGCTCGGCATCTCTCCGGAATCCCAGCTTGTTACAAAAGCTAATGAATCATTCGGGGGTTGATGAGGAGGCACAGTACTCCAATTCGCTACCGCTTGAAGTATGGGACATGTCCAACGTCCCGAATTGGGCGTTCAAGGAAGAGTTATTGAAGAGCCAGAAGGAAATCCAACATAAAATGGAGGAGCAGAGACAGTTGGGTAGAAGAGAGACCATCGATTTTGTGGCCGCTAGACCTAATCTCGATCA
The DNA here is from genome assembly GCA_003719415.1 of Aspergillus olivimuriae. Lineage (NCBI taxonomy): Eukaryota > Fungi > Ascomycota > Eurotiomycetes > Eurotiales > Aspergillaceae > Aspergillus > Aspergillus olivimuriae. The sequence goes on from RHLO01000301.1 coordinate 26,468, forward strand.
TGGTGGATCGATTCCGAGCTCATTGTCAAGGCCATAGCGATCGATACACACTTTGACCTGAACCAGTACAGGTCTCAGACTGAAGCTTGCTTTGAAGTGATCAACGTGTATTTATTCAAGCATTCATGAACTGTGTAGAGTGCCCACTTCGCATAGCTTCGTAATTGAGTGATAAATCTGTTTTTGAAAGGAAACAAGAATAACTGCACCGGTAGATCCTTCAAACATCACATATGGTACGTACACACAGGAGGTATTGTTTGCCTGAGAACTGAGTATGCTCACGTAATTCGCACCTTGCGCGAGTATTCTGCAGTAAGGTAGTTCGGTTTTGGTTTGGGTCTTGGTTGGCTGGCGGTTGGCCACCACCTGTGTGGACTGTGGGCCACCTGTGCTCACGTAACAAGCAGCTCCGTCAGCTCACTGCCTACCTAACCTAACCACCCCAACCTACTAAGCTTGCTTCCATCATCCAGTAGTGTTACCAAATCACTTCCACTGACCTTGACGTCCCTTCCATACCCTTTCTGCAATCTCAAATTCCTGATCAAGTCTAAAGAGGATTTTTCTTCTTCTTCTTCTTCTTCTTTCTCCCTCGCTTCGCCATCCATAATGAATCATTTCCCCGAAGCCTGGGGTCGGGTAAGTAGAGCGTGACCCTGCATGACCACGTCTGTCGTCTAACACTCTCTACCAGCCGAGAGATGAAGTTTATGGGCCCTACAATGCATCTTATCTCCAGAGCAGTGGCCCGAAAGCCCACACTCAGTCCCCTGCCGTGACCGGCACGTCAGTAATAGCTGTGAAGTTCAACGGTGGGGTCGCGATTGCAGCTGATAACCTGGGTATGTTTCCAACGAAGAATACTTACGTGAACGTTTTTGTGTGTTTTTTTTTTAACGTAAAATTCTTTTGACAGCTTCCTATGGGTCTCTTGCTCGCTTTACCGACGTGAAACGCCTCCGTGTCTTTGGTGACTCTGCTGTGGTCGGTTTCAGTGGTGATGTGTCCGACATGCAGTACATCGACCGGCTTTTGGAATCCATCGATATTCGGGAAAACTATTCGACTCATGGGAATATGCTGAATGCAAAGAATCTGCACACTTATCTCTCCAAGGTGCTATACAAGCGTCGATCTGACTTCAACCCACTTTGGAATCATATCCTGGTTGTTGGATTCGACGGAGACAAGAAGCCCTTCCTTAGCTCTGCCGATCTCCTCGGAACCACATACTCTGCTCCACATCTCGCAACCGGGTTTGGGGCTCACCTTGCTGTCCCGATCCTCCGCCGTCTATTCCCGGAAGAGAGACCTATTGACGACATTAGCAAGGACGAGGCAGTGGCCGCTTTGCGGGAGTGCCTCAAAGTGCTGTGGTATCGCGATGCACGGAGTCTCGACAAATACTCATTGGCCATAATAACAGAACAAGGGGTTGAAGTGAAGGAAGACCAAAAGCTCGAAGCTCAAAGCTGGGCTTTTGCGGAAACCATCAAGGGATACGGGGCACAGGTTGTTTAGATATCTAGGGTGGTGGCATATCGCGACATTTGCTCAGAAACAGAGTAGTTTTCGAGAAGGGTTGTTAGGTTGACGGTCTATTACACAGTGGACACTCAGGTTTTTGTAAGGGACCAGTTCTAGCAGGAGACGCTAATCACATGTCATTTATGGAAGATTTGAAAGCTTAAAATTATACATGGTAACCATTCCCTTAGAGCTTGGATGTATGCTTGTCAAAAACGACACGATTCATGCAGGAACCGACACCTTCGAGCGATACCTCCACTTGATCGCCGTCCTTGAGCCAGAGCGCTGGCTTTCGGCCCATTCCCACGCCTTGTGGTCTGTAAGAGATAGATTAGAACGTTTCACAAGCAGCAATTTGGCATACAAGCTCTCAAGATAACTTGTTGGGGCTGGAACTTACGTTCCAGTGAATATCAAATCACCAGGCAATAGAGTGGTGCCCTGGGACAGGAAGGAGATCGTCTTGGCCACGTTAAATATCATGTCTTTGGTGGAAGAAGACTGGACGGTCTGCCCATTGAGCTTTGTTGAGATGTGTAAAGCGTTGGGGTCGCGTATCAGAGTAGAGGACACAATACCCGGGCCCAAAGGAGCCCATCCATCGAAACCCTTTCCCAATCCCCATTGACCTCCCCCACGTTTGATTTGCCAATCACGATGGGAGACATCGTTGCCCACGGCATATCCAAGCGCGTATTCCAAAGCCTTGCTCTCAGGGACATTCTTGGCCTCTTTGCCAATCACGATAACAAGCTCGCACTCATAGTCCAAACCTTCTCCTTCTTGTGCCATGAGAGACACTGGAATATCATCATTAGGGCCAGTGATGGATGTGATCGGTTTGTAGAAAAGGATCGGGTACTGAGGCAAGGGGAGGTTGGACTCTTTGGCATGCTGCTCATAATTGAGACCAAGGCAGCGCACTGTTCCGATGTCCTTGTTCGCCAAAGGAGCCAAAAGAGCCTTGACCTCTGCTACTTTGTCCGTAACATGATGTTGGCCAAAAATCTCGCCCTGAATCACACGGGCCTTAGTTACTCTCGCAATATCACTTATGCCTGCGGGCAGAATGGCATCGCCATAGTGAATTTGACCATCTCTAGCCACAAAACGGATGAGGCGCTTCATTGTTTTGACATCAACGATCAGCAAAAGGCAATCCACGCATCGTAGTAGTGGATAAAAGGGGAAGGGAGTTGGGAATGGGCGGACATGCGGAGCTCAGGATATCGATTTCCTTTTTGGTACAGACCCATGAAGGCCGCAAAATGTAATCAGACTTACCGAAAAAGTAGCCATACTGCTATCAAAATGCCAGCAGGTATACTAGGGATCAAACAGAAGGACCTGAGTATAGAGCCGCGGGTGAAGTTGCTCAACAACGCCCTGCTTGAGCACTGGATAGCACTTGGAGTCGGAGTTGGGAATTGAACGGACGCCCGTGAATAATCGACAAAACTTAGCGAATTCTGGGGTATAGTTCTCGGCCGGAAGGATGATACTCCATAGATAATACTACATAGTATGTATTACTCCGTAGGAACCACAAGAATCCCAGCGATAAGACGGAAGATTGGAGCTGGCCCGCCGGCGGGGAATTGGGCGGAGCGGCTGACTAAATCGGGAAAATCCCGAAGCCACCCGCGGGCATTGAATTGAGCACCTTATTAGGTAGAAGCATTTCTAAAACTTGAAACAACACAATGGGCAAATAACAAATTATGCTCCGCTACGAATGCCGCTGTCCCAGATCTGACGGTGTCGAACCTTGGGGAAATCGATGGTCAGCCCTGTCCAAGCAAGGATCGCTGTAAATTGGTCTTGGTCTGAGTTTGGACGTCTGTAGGCTGATAGCAAATCTTAGGGTCAGAATGGATCCAATCAATGCCAATTGAACCATTTTGGGAATGGACTCGAATATATCCAGCTGATGTATGAATGTAAAGCAGGAAATCTCGTCGCATAGGTGCGTTAAGCCATTTGGAAGAACTTCTATAGTATACCGTAGTTGTTGCATTCAGGGTACCCCAGCCGAGGTGGGTTGACGTATGACGTACTGTTGGAAAGTCGTCTTGGCACAGAAACGCCACGATCTCTGGCCCAAAGCCCACGCACGAACCTTCTGTCAGTCAATCCGTCCCAAAAGCTGCCCAGAGTCAACGGAGTACGGTTTGGCTCTCCTGGCCATTTCAAATACACACCCCATATACCTAGCACATCATGGCTCGATTATCCGGCCTCCAACGTGAGGTTCTCTCCCTTTATCGGAAGTGCCTGAGGGAAGTGCGGAAGAAGCCTGTTGTAAGTACCTCATTGAATGAAATTGTACACCCGAACATGGAATCACTCTTCATGCCAGGATCTAACTCGCTTTCGTGCTCTTCCCTTCCCAGGACACAAGAGGCAACTTCAAGGCCTATACTAGGTACGACTCTTTCGCAAGATCTATTGCATTGTTTTCCAGAGATCGCTTGTCTCATCCAGTTTAATGCATTGATAGGGCGGAATTCCAGAAACATACCACACTGGGCAAAAAAGATTTCAACGCCATTGAATACTTGTTGCGCAAGGGCCACAGACAACTCGAAATGTACTCGTCCCCGGGCATTCGAAACATCCGGTAAATTCTGATGGTGTTTCCCTATCCTCGGGGAACTCTCCGTGTGGCACCATCAGCGCCACGTCGGGAAAAGGAAAAGGAAACGCACACCGGTTCAACTTATTGGGCCAAAAAAGCGCCCGTACAAGCTGCCATAGGAGGTCTTACCGCCAACACGACATACACAGCCCCGAAGTTGAATTCACAAGCATGGCTACCTATCAGATTATATCACGTGATATGCGGAAGGTCGTGGAAGCTTCCCGTGGAACCGCGAAGGTCGGTCCTTATCTTATCGCCCTGACTGCCGAAAGCCCTAGCAACATCTGGACAGCATTAGTGTCTACCAGGGCTTTCGACAATGGATTATACCTACCGTCTCAATGGTGATCACGGTATTTTCTAGAATGTGTGTAGCTTAATATAAAAGTTCTATCACCCATTTGCTATTGATGCCTCATCATCAATCAAATCAAATATAAACCAGACCAGAGTTTCGCATCCACCGAGCAAATCACCCATCATCAGCAGCATCAATATTCGTCCCTAAAATTTCGACCTTCTTGAATCGGCCTAAGTGTCTGCCTGACAAACCTTTCAAAGAACATCATGTCGCTTTTTCCACACTTCTCTGGCGACTTTGCGCCGTTATTTCGCCTGCTCGATGACTATGATGTCCACCGCTCTTGTCGGCCCGCAAAGAAGGTGACAGCAATGCGGTCCTTTGCTCCCCGATTCGATGCTTATGAAACCCAAGATGCCTATCATCTGGACGGGGAGGTTCCTGGGGCCGACCAACGGGATATCGAGATTGAATTCACTGACTCTCACACCCTGGTGATTAATGGCCGTGTGGACCGTGCCTATTATACAGCCGCTAGAGGGCTGGGAAATAGCCCAGAACATCATTCTTCGTCTATCAATGCACGTCAGCCTACAGTCGAAGATGAGGAGGAAGACAACACCAACGAATCAGCATCATCAAACTCCTCCACCAACACTCCGGCACGGATCGCCACCCCAAAGCAGTCCGAGCCGGTGTATAGATTCTGGGCCACTGAGAGGAATTTCGGCGAATTCCACCGGGAATTTACGTTTCCAGCGAGGGTGGACCAAAATTCAGTCAAAGCTAGATTGAGGGATGGGATTCTTTCGGTGACTGTTCCCAAGGAGGCGGCACCCAAGCTTAAGAAGATACGCATTGAGTAGGGAAGATTCCTTTGCTAGCGATTATTCTGATGCTTTTCAGGCTTATGAGTTTGTTAATGATGGTTTGCTATGTCGGGTCTTCATGTATCATAATGCATTTCGAAACATCGGGCTGGGCCTGTTCATCCGAATCATAGTCTGTTCGTACTATCATCTGGAGACTGCTTCGTAAGGTTTGCCGCTAAATACCTGAGGCAAGACGACCAGGCAGTGTCATCAATCAGGCAGTGTCCGTTTCGAGCAAAAGGCTAGTCTTTGAGACAGGTCACATCAGGTTGATGACCTGGGCAAGTACCTAGAATCTATGCATACCCTCCCCAACAAGAAATCGTGCAGGATACTGAGCTGCATCGTATCCCTTGCGTCTAGTAGCAAGTTTACCTCTGGGACCAACAAGTGGCTTGCACTAGCGTGTACCTATGTAGGTAGGTATTTAGGTAGTTATACCTATGTCTACCTATCTACACGTGCAGGCACGACTTTACGAGCCCAACCAAGCCTAGAACCTAACACGGACCTTTCCAGGTTGAGGTAGACTTCCATCTTCTCCCATACAAGCTTGTTAACTCACAAGTGACGCATAGGTTGATGAACTTATACTTTGTCCATGCAACCTTCTCCTCGTGGCCCCTGTTGGAAACGCATCTCAGTCATTCCAAGTGTATGATTTCTGTGATTGTCTCTATCTCACGGCAAAAGAGTCCGGGTAACAACTCTAGGTATAGCAAACAACCGTTCAGGTCGATTGATATGAAAGATTGATCTGCAAAGTCTGGCGACCAACACCACTAGGTACATGTAAGGTGGCCTGCGTTGCAAGTAGGTGGGCCAGTCTCTCCACTATCTACGCTGTATGCCAAGACAGAGAGGGGTTTTAACACGTCTGATGCACTATCATTGGTGTGATACGCAGCCTGCTGCTGAAATGCCGGTCAAAGGCTGGAGCGCATCCCAAAGTTCAAGACAAAAGCCAATACGTGCTGCGGCGATAAACTACAGATTTATCAATGGATTGACCCGTGGACATCGACAGGCAAATAAGGTTGGTTCACTGTCTTCTTGATACAATTGATTCCTTCGCTGCATCAAGTAGACTGGCCATCTGTAATAGCAGACACATGAGCCATCACGATGTACATAGCTCAATTTCTCTCAACAATTGCTGAGTTGCATATATTCACCGCCAGATGTAGCTCTTCATCATCAGTGCTCTGTGTGGCACTGACCGTGCTACGCCAACTTACCCATAGAAGCAAACCCAAGACCAGGACCAAACTAGAACCAAATTTCAAACGCCCCAGGCCAGAAACGGAATAGCAAATGACAACCCAACCGTAGGCACCATAATTTTCAATGAGGGTATTTGAATGAAAGACAGAAAGAAAGAACTGATGACAGAAAGACAGCATGAAGAATTTTTGCGTGGGGGTGTATAGACATGTCAGGACACATAGTGAATGGATGAACGATTTTCTGTCGGCAGAAAGACAAGGGAGTAAATAATGTAACAAATCTGAAATATGTAACAGTATCAATGGAAGATAAATGGTGACGCGGCCATATATATATTGGGGCCCTGTTGGGGTTTTGACAACCTGCGACGAGGGTGTTCAATATTGCGGCTTCTCGTTCTGCCTCGAGATTCAACCGGGTTGCCAGTAGCATCGACCTCCTTGATGGTTGTCGGTACAAGGAGCCACGCATCTCCTGTAGGCAGACCGTCGCAAGCAGCCCCTGGTGATCGATTGCCAGACAACGACTCCAGATGATCGGATATACCCGAGGGTTCCTGAATGCACTCTGGTCGCACACTAGATGTGTGCTTTCGAATCCCAACTGCTTTACTGGAGTGGGCACGACCAGCAGTTCCGGGTAAATCGGAGTCGCCTATTTCTTCTTTGGCTTCGGTTTTTGAGAGCCGTCCCGAGAATGACGGGGTTCGAGAGACAGGGTGGCGAGGGTCTCCCCCCGAAGTACCTAGTTCTTGCTCTAAAGGAAGAGACTTCATAGAGGCGCCCTCAACACTGCGAAGTTGAGCACAGTAGCGAGGAAGAGACAACGGGCGACTGGAGTTTCGAGGGGTGTATGACGATGAACTTCGCCAGAGGTTATTCGCTGAGACCGGTGGATTCTCATGGCACATGGTAGATAAATCTGTTGGCCAAGCTAGCTCTGACTTCGGGGCCGATCTCGAACCCTGAAGGCTAAGATGTCGGTGTATAGGAAGCTGATTGTTCAGCCCGAACTTTGCCCCAGACAAGTCCCTGCCGGCGGATTCGGTACCCAGGGTGAACCGACGACTTGCGGGGGCGTGCTGTGCTGAAGATTCAGAATCAATGGAAGCTCTGATCCAAGCATCTTGCATAGAACGGACAGATGCGGCTGAACTATAACCACTGTCGACCTTTTTGTGGGAGCGCGGGAATTTAGAATGTTGAGATGCCCGGTTTGTACTCGTGGAACTTTCCAGACCGGGATGGGAGTTTCCTTCGTCGTCGGAAACCAATATGCCTTCGTCCTCTGGGCCTTCTGACGCGTGTCGCTGGGTAATCGTAGCGGTCGAGATGGTCGCATAAGTGTCAAGACTTGTCAGACCACCATTGCATTCTTGAATGTCATGTGAGATGCCATGTAGTAGAGCATCAGATGGCTGGTGGCTACCTGGATCCGAAACGCCTGTGGGATGCGCAAAATAGTCTTGGGAGCTATATTCTGCGTAGGCTGTCGTGGCCCCCACGGAGCTCAACTCATCGGAGGGACTATGCCCAATCAGCTCGACCCCATTGCACGGCTTTGATAGGGCCGGGTTGCCCGTCAAGCTGGCAAAGTCTCGTCGTAGGTCCCAGGACTCTGGTGGGTACAGTTGACTTTCACTTGGGATGGGGGACGGGCTACGGGCTGGATTCAGGCGCGTCCGGTCACTGGGGCATGGTGATGTGGAGCAATTCACCACACGCAGGGAGCCAAGTTTGAGGGCTCCTAAATGGGTATACTCAAAGTCATTTGGGGTCGGCGGGCGTAGAGGAAGCGGCAGCGGGTTCGGATGCGGGGTCTGCTCATAGTCTGATGGCCAGGGTGCGTTGTGGAACTGACCGATGGGCTCGGTCAAGCTGAACCCAGCCTCCTGATCAAGAGGAGAAGGCAGTCGCCGGACAACGTTTTTGGATGAGCGCCGTGTGGCAATGCCGGGTCGGGTCAGCAGCGACCGCCGGCGTATCAGCGAAAATCCCTGACTGTCAACCATGAAATGGGTATTGGACGACGTCGCATCCTCGATATGATGAGAATACCTCGTTCCATTGGCGCGATGCGGCGGCGACTGTACCGAATTTGATCTCCTGGGGCACATCGGGCGAGCCAATGGGGATTGAGGCTCGCTCCATACTGGTTGTGGGTTGGAAGGTCGAACGGATGTCCTTCGCGACAACGATCCTGACGTGTTTGAACTAGATGTGGGGGATCGGGGATCAATCTCCCGTTTCTCTTTCACAGTCGATTGACTTCTCCCTCCCCTGTCGGTCCCCACGCGGGGTCCATCCAGATATAACGATGCCGACGGAAACGATTGGGATCTTCTACCGTTCGATTCCGCGTCCGGAGACTTGATTGGAATCACGGCGCCGGTCCACGGGTTTTGCCATTCGGCAGGATTCGACGATGCCGGGGAGCTGGAAGAAGAGAGTGGCTGGGACGAGCCGCAGTTGATCGGGGCCAGGGTCGCTTTATTGGAGGGGGGTTTGGAAAGCCGGTTGGAACGACGGCGCTTGTCTCTACTCTGGATAGAGAGAGAGCTTCCCATGACTTTTGAGCGCTGGTGCGGTCCAGTCCTCGCTGTGAATCCGAGTGCCCTCCCAGAGTTTGCGTTGGAGCCGGGGCAGTGACATGGACGAACCACCGAGCGGTGAGGGTTCGAAAATGGGTCGTTGTTCGTCAGGTTCGATGACCCATGAGTGATCTGTCGGGAAGCCAAAGGGAACGACGACCGTGCTGGCGGGTTGGGCAGACCGTATTCTCTCGATGTCAATCACCAGCTGTTTCCACAGATCTGATCCAGATCTCGCAGCTTCAGGCTGACGTTGCGACGCAGACCCACGTCCACTTGCCCGGAGATTTCGGGGTGCAATTGAGACGATTGGGCCTGTCAGCCGTCCGACTGTGGCGGAGTCCCCTGATCGCAATCACCGATCTAGCAGTCGGGCACAGGAGCCGACGACGACGCTGCGAACACGCACAACCCGGCGCGGACAGGGAGGGAGGCGGACACGAGAAATGGATGGCGAGGGCGTTAGCAGACCGCAGAAAGTGGTGACGAAGGAAGCTTCTGAAACATGTCAAAGGTGACCCATCAGACAGGACGGTCCAAGAAGACAGGGCACTGGCGGTCGCGGCGGTGGGGGACGGAGGGACTGCGATGAGAGGCACGACATCCAAGCCGACAGACGAGAGCCACGCAAGGGAACATGTGGTACATAAGAGAGGTGGAGAGAGGGCCATGGCCGACACATAACCATGACGAAAGCGTGACTGGGGACCTGACAGAGCACGGAAATGGGGCGACGCGCGACGATCGACAGGCTCGGTTGGCGGGAACAGCCAGCAGGTTACCTAGCTTCGGATCGGGTGGGCAGCTGGGCGACAAGCGCATTGTCCAGGCGCAACATGGCCGCACGCGGACACGCCTGCTTGCCAGGTCCATGCATGGATCATGGCTGAGGGTCTGGCGGATCTTCCTGGGGGTGGGGCAATGCTGCAAACAGACGATCTCCCACGGGGCTTCGCTTCAACTTCTGCGGCGACGGTGCTGGTGTCTTCTCGGGTCTCGGGGGTGGTTTGGAGGGGCCTTGGAGGGTTCATGGTGGTCCTCGGTGGGATTATGGAGGGGAGAAGACGCTCTGCGCCGATGGTGAATCTCACTCGGGCGGGCGAGACGACGAAATCGAACTCTAATCGCACTTCAACTCCCCAACACAGCAGCATGACGCACTACGACAATCTCCATTAGCCGGCCGCTCTTTTGCCTTTCTGTTCTGCCGCCTCTTTTTACTTTTTTCCTTGTCTTTTCTTTTTTTTGGGGGGTTTTCGTCTTCTGAATTTTCCATAAGTTTTTTTTTTTTTTGTTTACATGCTGATCCTCGGTCTAGCCATCGATCCTCCCAGGAACCTGGTTACTATTGGGGTTCGTTCCCGTCTGCCAGATCTCTCGCGCCCAAGGATCGAACCAGGTGCTACCCACAACGCGACCCTTTCCCCTGTGGCAGGCCGTGGGATCAGATCGGTCGCCGCAACTTGACCGCCCGCTGACGACGTTTCCGTCGGTGGAGACGAAGCGCCGCTGCAAACAATCGCATTTCCCCATCGAAAACGGCTGGTGGATGAGCGTTCCTCACCACTCCTCCGTCCTCACGCTCTCTCAACCGCTCAATCGGTGTGCAGAAGACGGCCCATTCCCCACTCTGAAGGAAACTCAGCGCTTTTTCCCGCTCAGTCGGTCGCTGGGAGGTGGTCCTGGGGTCGCTCTCGCGACAACCTGCCATCCACACGAGGGATGGCACATTCCTCGGGCCCAACATGACTTCTTCCACGCAGGGCCCTTCAGCTGCGTCCATCTCCACGTTTCCTTTCCTCACCCCAGAAGAATTGCACGGCGCCTGCCGCGCGTTCTTAGATCGCATTTCTCGGGTCGGCACCACCGACGCAGTGTGGTTGTCAGCCCGCCTTGTACACCAGGTAGTTGCCTCCTCCGAAATTTTCTGGGCTTTCCAGCCCCTTCTCCCTCTCCCTCCCCCGAGTTGGCAGAATACGAGTCTCCATCGATGCAGATGGACGTATCTTCATGGGCTGGGCGGCAGCGGTCCCTTCTCTGGCCCGTTATTCCCCCCTGATCTTTCCCTCGTAAGCGAGGCGGGCGTGGAGGCTCGGTCCTGTTTTTGCGTTCTTCTGGTTTTAACTGGTGTGGTAGGCAACTGGCCCGGTTTTAAAGATACAACGCAAGCTGAAGCTTGCGAAAATTTACGCTTACGATAACTCCCAGGTGGAAAGCTCGACCCCCCCGGAAGAAGAAGTATCAATGGAAACCTGCGAAGAGGATGACCCGGTTGGTGGTGATATCTGTAGCCGCGCATATGAAACCTGATTTCGAAACTAATCGCCATACACAGGAGGCACTCGTCCGCACGTCTGACCCAGATGCCGATCTGCAGGTGGAATATCAAGTCCTTCTATCGGCCACCTACCAAGTTCCTGTGTTGTACTTCACGTTACGGCAGGCCGGCCAATCCAAACCGCTAGGCATAGACAAAGTCTATCGACATGTGGTGCCGGATCAGTATAGCAAGGAACTGCAAAGCGTTGGGATCATGGGCGGCATTAGTTTCGGCGTAGGTGCAAATGAATCTTCAAGACTATTGTCGGGTGCCAGTGCTCATCTTGACTAGTACCACCCACACTCCGGGGCTCCGACGTTCTTCGTTCATCCATGCAACACGGCCGATGCCGTGAAGCAAATTGCAGGACACCAGCATGTCACCCCCGAGCGTTACCTCATCCTGTGGCTCGGATTGGTGGGGAATTGCCTCGGCCTCCATGTGCCACGTGAACTCTTTGGAACAGAGGACATGCATGACTTGCGAGGCAGAGAGACAAGACTTGAGCCAGATACGGTGTGAAGAGAGCTTTTTTTTTTTTCTCCCCTCGTTCTCCTTTTCTTTTCCCTCACATTACCTCCATTCATTGGCCCGTGGACTCCCACTAGAGCGAGGCATCTAATCTTCATCGGACGAAGCGTCCATGGACACATCGGAGTCCTCATCCATCGGCGCCTCGCCTTCGTCGCTTTCATCCTCACGTGGGCGCTTAGTGCCATGGGTGGTCTGGGGTTCGCCATTGGCCTCTCCAACAGGTTTGGGGGGCAATGCTACTGAACCGGGGGGTCCACTGAAAATGGATTTTTGAAGGTCTGTCGAAGCAGCTACCGTCTGCCCCGAAGTGCCCGTAGTCGCCATGCTGAAAGTCCCACGGAGGCGGGCTATCACATCGGAGGTACCCTTGGCGTAAACGATTTTCTAAAAGTCCGTATTAGCATAGAAGCAGAAAACGAAATGACCTCACAATGCAACTGACCATCTGTTTCCCAAAGAAATCGAACCCTTGTAGAGCACGCATGGCTTGTGTACTCGCCTGGACATCCTTAAAAACAATATGGGCTTGACCGCGCATTTTTTTCGTCTTCATGGCCACGACGTCGAGAACTGTCCCGTAGGTGGAGAAAAGTGTATAGAGCGAGAGGCGCAAATCATACTTGCGAAGCTTGTCGGGAAGATTTGTACAGTACAGCCTTGAAGGATAGTCAGTAATGGCGCTTTGGTGGTTCAAAGAACGAGATCATGGCTCACAGACGTTTGGTTTGGGACAGCGACAGACTTGCCCTGGGCACCGCCGCGTGAGGGAAGAGCTTTGGTGGACATTGTTAATATGCAGAAGCTAAGGATTCTTTCGTGCGCGAGAGATTTGAATGAACGAATGGCGGAGAAGGGAGATTGCGCGTGGGATTGGGGACGTGGGTAATCGTGGTTTTGGAGCCGGCAGAGCTCCCGAATTCCTTCCTGGTCTCCTGTGGTGGTACTGTCCGGAAAGGATCGCCGTGTGCTACTCACGTGATAGGTTACATAACCACCCCCCGTCGGCGTCATCGGCGAAGTGGAGTGAGGGTCTCCCCTCCACCTACAGCTTGACCTGGTCCTTATTCAACCTCACCGATTTTACCATTCGACAGTAGAGAGCTCCTCCTGTCAACTAACTTACAATGTCTGCACCCGAAGCCCACCACCTGTTCCACAACCCAATCGCCGACCATTCTTTCTCTCCGGACAAGAAGACCTTGGCAGTTGCTCGAGATAACAACGTGGAACTCTATGAGAGAGGAGGCACTCGGTTCGCCTTGACAGATGAACTCAAGGGCCATGACAAGACCGTTACGGGTGTAGATATTGCGCCTAATAGCGGCCGTATCGTGACTTGTTCTCAGGGTGAGTACATCTTCTTCCCCCTCCCCCGGCATGTGCATCATGGCCGCCTAACACTTGAGGCACTTAGATCGGAACGCATATGTTTGGGAGAAAACCGCCTCGGGTTGGAAGCCAACGCTGGTGCTTCTTCGCATCAACCGAGCAGCGACCTTCGTCCGATGGTCTCCTTCTGAGCAGAAGTTCGCTGTTGGCTCCGGCGCCCGTGTAATCGCCGTGTGCTACTTCGAGGAAGAAAACGACTGGTGGATCTCGAAACATTTGAAGAAGCCTATCCGGAGTACCATCACCACGTTAGCCTGGCATCCTAACTCGGTCCTCCTGGCTGCCGGCTCGACGGACTCCCATGCTAGGGTCTTCTCTAGTTATATCAAGGGCATTGACTCTCGCCCTGAGCCCAGCGCCTGGGGAGAACGCCTCCCATTCAACACTATCTGTGGTGAATTCCTGAATGACTCTGCTGGCTGGATCCATGGCGTCTCATTCTCCCCGTCCGGAGATGCGCTTGCTTTCACTGGCCATGATAGCAGCATCACAGTCGTTTACCCTAGTGCCCCAGAGCAGCCCCCTCGTGCGATGTTGAACATCACCACTCGCTTCCTTCCGCTCAATAGTTTGATCTGGAACGGTGAGAATGAAATTATCGCCGCTGGCCATGTAAGCCCTCGAATTCAACGCTCCCTTGACTCTGGCTGATATTCTGGGATACAGGACTGCGAGCCGTACCGCTTCCGTGGTGACGAAGGCGGATGGCAGCTCATCGGATCTACGGAAACCAAGTCAGGGCACGGTGCTGGCAGCGCCCGCGAAGAGTCTGCGCTGAACATGTTCAAACAGATGGACCTCAAGGGACAGGCCCAGGCGGATACCCAGCTGAAAACTACTCATCAGAATACTATCAGCACTGTCCGAGTCTATGAAGAAAGCAATGGCGCCGTCCACAAATTCAGCAGTGAGTGCCCTTTTCGGACCGACGGGTTTTCGAATGAGATGCACAGTGGCTAACTCTTATGATAGCGAGTGGAGTTGATGGCCGTGTCGTGATCTGGACGGTCTAGACCAGGATTGTCGATGTGGACGGGACTCGCATGGATCTGAGCTTATGTGAGGTTGAGCGCGCATTCCCGTACATCTGGAATAAAGTACATAGATAGGTTTTTATACGAAATGGGAACAGGATTTCTCTGTTGCGTTGTTTCGTCACGTGGGGCCCACCTGGATGACGTAAATTTCCCCGGATTCCACCTCCGTCACGCGTACTCCGCTCTCCTGGTGACCTCCAAATACATCTTTTGCTATCTATGCATACCGCCTGATAGCAAGTGTATACTACCCACAATGGTCTCTAAAGTCAGAGTCCAGCGCTATTGCCAAGATGAAATTTTTTAACAGACTTCTATTCAAATGCTGTCTATTCAGCCTAACTTATGCTGCCTTCGCCAGCACCGCCAGTGTTCCCTATCCCGAGCGTGGCCAAAAGGGGCACTTGTCCGATCGAACGGTTTCTCCCGAAGTTTTCAACTCACTTGAGGAGCTCTCTCGTATTGTCGATGTTTCTTATTGCGTTGGGAGCTCGGGAGTCCACAAACCTTTCGAGTGCCTGAGTCATTGCAAGGACTTGGAGGGCTTTGAGCTCATAACCGTGAGTCGACAGTCCTTCCCTATGTCCCCGCCCCTGCGCCTGAGACATACTGACACAGCGGTGTGACTGTCTAGACATGGAACACAGGCCCTTTCCTCTCCGACTCTTGCGGTTACATCGCGTTCTCCCATAACCCGGCTTCAAGGCGCATCATCGTAGCCTTCCGTGGCACATATTCACTTGCAAACACCGTAATCGACCTGTCAGCCTATCCACAGGCCTACGTTCCCTATGACTCAGGCGGGGACAAGGACGAGGGAGGGGGTCGAGGGGATGCACCATCCTGTCTCAACTGTACCGTGCACGCAGGGTTCATGACATCATGGCAGAACACCCGTGCGACAGTGCTCTACCATGTCGGAACAGCAAGGGAGCGATACCCCGATTACGATGTGGTGTTGGTGGGACACTCGCTGGGCGGGGCGGTGGCAGCTCTCGCAGGGGTTGAAATGCAACTCCGCGGCTGGGGCCCAGAAGTGACCACATTCGGGGAGCCAAAGATTGGAAACAAGGCATTTGCCCACTTCGTCGACGACCTCTTTGCATTGGATGCCTCTGGTGACCACCGTCGGTGGAAGTTCCGCAGGGTCACGCACATTAATGACCCGGTGCCCCTCCTCCCGCTCGACCGGTGGGGATATGAGATGCACGCGGGGGAAATCTTCATCTCGAAGGCGGATCTCTCCCCGGCGGTGTCGGACGTACGCTTCTGTGATGGGGGCAATGACGCGCAATGCATTTCGGGAGCCGATGGAGAAGCATTGGCCAATGCTTTACTCGCTACGGACAGCAAATGGCACCACCCTCTGACACCGGTGGTCAGGGACCAGGTGATTCTATCCAAACCCCCGGGCGATGATGGCTCCAAGAGGACGGACATCAACGATAACGACCTACATCAATCACGACTCGGTCTCCCGTGGCATCTCATCCCTGCCAAATATCGCCTATGGGAGCTCTTCCTCTCGCATAGAGATTATTTCTGGCGGCTCGGGCTTTGCGTCCCCGGTGGTGATCCCACCGGGGGGCACAGTGTACTACTGGAACAAGAGCCATGAATGACTCACCATGCGCGCACGATGATGCACGGAGAACTGTATGCGATATGCAACGCGAGGAATTCCCAGGCCACCGTTCCGTAGCCTTGGAATCTAGGGCTGACGGCAGGGTCTCGAAGTCGGAGGGAAACCACCAAGTCACACACTTGACGGCCGATGTAAGGCGTATCCTGTATGTGATGCCGTAGATGCGTCCAGATGCGGGGTAGGCAGTCATCGGCAAGATAAGGGGTTGTACATGATCTGCAAGGGAGGTGTTGCAAGGCAAGGAAAGATTTTGTATACGTAGGTATGTACTGAGCAAGCTGTGTACCTTTCGAGCCAGCAAACCCACGGATTCATACTATCGATTCCAACGTTCATATGTACCGCTCGACGATGGTTGATCAACCAATCTGAGGAGCAAACACCCTCGGGTGACATGTAGATAAGTTATCACGCGTACAATGTGAAGTGAAGTCAATATGAACATCGAAACCAGACCAACTCTAAACGATATCAAAAGCCAAAGGAGTACACAATCATCACGCTGCAAAGGCAACAACAAGAAAAAGGGTTCAAAACAAACGTGGCTCAGACTCAAATGAAGTAGATTGAAAAGAGTTTCCATAATATCAAACACGAAAGTAAAGGATCCCACCAATCTCGACTCGACATCTCCGCAGCCACACAGCAACATCTATTTCCCATGCTCCACATTCGGAATAATGACCGGTCCGTACTTGACCACACTCCCAAACGTCCCGTCCCCTTGGACCATAAAGTCCGCCGCAAGATTCAGCTTGCCGCCGGTGAGCGGCTGGGGCGGCTGCGTAAAGGTCGGGTTGACCTGGTCGGGGTCATAGGCGACGATAGCGACGTAGTTCCGCCGGCCCATCAACTTGCGGTGTTCGCGAGACTGGCCCGTCACGTCGGTCTGGAAGATCTCCATCATGTCTTCCTTGGTGTCGGTGGGTTGGGACGGGGTGGAGCGGTGTCCGTTTGCAGGGACGTAGAGGGGTTTGTTGCTGCTGTGCAGGAGCTTGAGCACATACGAAGGCGGGGGACTGTTGACGACCGCCGAGGAAATCAGCTGGTACATTGTCTTGTGGTCGGAAGGGTGCGACGGGTCATGGACCAATCCTGCGCCGCAGGCATTGACCGCACCGGACAGGAAGGTCATGCGAATGGATTTTTGGTGAGCGATGCCTTGGAGGGTGCGGATGAGGTAGGTTCGTTCGAGATCCTGCGCAGACCATTAGATCCGACGACACAGATGGGGGACAGTCCACAGCGTCACGGCTCACATACCTTTGATTCATGGGTCCATTGGTCGCGGAGTTCGTCCATCAGGTCAAACTCGCCAAAGGGACTCAGGATCCCGCCCATCAGGCCGGACTTTCCGACAGCACGCTTGACCGAGTCGAACCCCGAACCGACCACGTCCTTTGCGCCGACGACACCGGCGACAGAGCTCGTGACCTTTCCGAGGACGTTGTACGCGCCGGTGAAGGCTCTCTTCCCCGATGCCACTGTATGGGCGATATGCTCTGCGGTCTCGAGGCGGGGGTAGATGACCGGGACTGAGACCATCCACAGACAGTGCTGCACCGAGGGAGGCAACATGGCGATTTTCGGGAAGATGCCTTGATAGGTTGGTCCAGCGACGACCTGTTGGGGGTTGCGTTCCGATCGACAGTCCAGGCCGACGGCCACCACCGCAGGTCCGAGGTACTTGACGAAATGCCAGCCAGTTCCGGTGATGGTGAATAAGTCGGTGTCCGTACTGACATTACGAAGGATATCCAGCGTGGTGTGATGTTGGAAGAGCAGATACATCTCGATTCCAACGCGTCCGATGTTCTTGAACATGTTCGAGAACTGCATGTGCTCGGGGTATGAACCGAATCCATCAAATCTGTACGATTCCATCGTGAGCACGGTTCCAGAGTCGTGTCCGGCGACCACAGCAGAGTAGAACTTGGGGTGAAGGAGGAGAAGACGAGCTTACATATCATGGTCGTCAAGTTGGCAGACATAGGGAATCTGGGCAAACGATTCTCTCACGTAGGGTTGATCAAAGTGACTCGTATAGTAGTGGAAATAGGCGTGGGAAACGTCTTCCTCGTGAGCCGCTGTCCAGGGGACAGATTTTCGGGCCTCTTTCCCACTGATTGTGAGCCACTGCTTGAGCGACGCAATTTCCTTCCACATTCGGTCCGCATATATCTGTCCGCCGAGGCACAGCTGGGTGTGGAATCCCCCGATCTCGGTATGCTTCTGCATGATGTCTTTCCACATGAACCCGACTCCTCCCAAGCGGGATCTCTCGTTTGCGTTGACATTGAGCGAGAAGTCATTGCCGGATGTTGTGATGAAGCGCCAGTTGGTCTCATATCGTCCCGCGACGAGGAACTCATAACGAGTGCAGCCCAGATGCGATGTGATGGCATACGTCCACTTGGCCGAGCCGGTGTCTTCCATTCGCAAATCCACGTCGTACTTGTAGAAGGTCCACCGCTGGTGGACGGAGATGGGCAATGCCTTCAGCTGACGTGGGTTCGGCGACAGATCCGTGCTCTGGTGGAGATGAATGGTGGGCGGCTGCGCCGCGTCCGTCACGAGGAGAATCGAACCGAGCCAGATGCCGCGTTCGATATCCATATTCGTGTACCGAAGATAGGGTCCGAAATAGACGCCGTTGGTGGGGGCAACTTTGTACAAGTCGACGCCGCTGCTCGGGGGCGGACCCGTGAAGCCGGCCACGACCGGCGATTGCAAGCTTTCATATCCCGGCGTGAGCGGAATGCCAGGAGAAGCCATCGGCTTACCAAAGGCCGATAGGCCTGGGGAGGCGAGGGGATGGCTGCTATACACACTGCCCACGGGGGAGAGGGGAGTTTCGTTGAGGTTCAGGGGGGTAGGCCCCTTGGGGAACTCCCATTGCGTGGATTGTGATGGCAGGTGGATATAATAGTATTGGCCGGAGTTGGGGTCCAGATGAGCAATCCATCCTTCTGGCAGCGGCGGCGGTGATGCGGGAGGAATCCCTGACGGAGTAGGGAGTGTCCCCACGTGAGCCTGTTGGATAGCTGTTTGGGACTCTGCCGGGTGGCCATTCTGCAGGCCATTCGGCGGCGACGACTGTCGCAGGGCGTGCTGGTGTGCGAGATCATTGGCGAATGCGGGATGTTCCTGAGCCGACGAGACTGGCCCGGCGCCCAGGCTGGCGGTCGTGGGAGGGGCCTGCGTGGCCGGATGGGCCGGTGATGAGACGACCGGGGCCATCGCAGCCGGCGCGCGTGGTTTTTCATTGGGGTATCCCGGACCGACCGCTGGTCCCGAGACGCTGGAGTAGGCCGGCGGGGGCGAGGAGCTGATGCGCATGCGCTCCAGGTCCTGTTCGAGGGCGTTGTGCGGGACTCGCGCGGGATGCTGAGCTTGTGGTGGTGGGGAGACGGCTACTGCGGGATGGGATGCCTGCGGAGCGGCGGCCTGGCTCTCCGCAGCGACGACTCCGGCCCCCTGATACACGGTCGGGGGCCCATGAGGCTGGGTCCCGGGCTGTTCGGTCGGCGTCCATGGTCGCTGGACCGGGTGGGTGGGCTGATGACCGGCGTATTGTTCGGCTCGTCTCTGCGCGGCGGCGCTCTGCGCTTGCAAGCCGGTCAGCGTCGAGGTGCCCGCAATCCCCGAGGCGGCATAGCGGGCCTCGATATCGGAGGCGGGCGGGTGTCCGGGCTCGACGATGGGGG
>RHLO01000302.1:0-40264 GCA_003719415.1 Aspergillus olivimuriae
ATGGAGAGAAGCTGGCTGCTCCATGTGCCTGGGTATGAACCCCGATATCCTGTCCCCCCGCGAGCGTTGCGCCAGTACCTCCAACCGTAACTTCGAGGGCCGTCAGGGTGCCGCTGGTCGTACCCACCTGATGTCTCCGGCCATGGCTGCTACTGCTGCCATCGTCGGCAAGCTCGCTGATGTCCGCGAGCATGTTGTCAGTAGCCCCACTCTGGGCAAGGTTCAGCCCAAGGTCGACGTCGAGCAAGCCACTGAGGAACCCGAGACGGAAGATGAGTTGGAGCGTATCCTGGATATGCCTGCCGACAACGAGCCTCACGCCAACACCTCCGGTGGCGGCTCTAGCGCTGGTCTCCCCAAGTTCACCACCCTCAAGGGTATCGCGGCTCCCATGAACCGCTCCAACGTCGACACCGACGCTATAATCCCCAAGCAGTTCCTTAAGACAATTAAGCGTACTGGTCTCGGCAGCGCGCTCTTCTATGAGCTCCGCTATAAGGACGGGGAAGAGATTCCCGATTTCATCCTGAACCAGGGCATCTATCGCAACTCCAAGGTGCTGGTTGTCACCGGCCCCAACTTCGGCTGCGGTAGTTCGCGTGAGCACGCTCCCTGGGCTCTCCTCGACTTCGGCATCAAGTGCATCATCGCTCCCTCCTTTGCCGATATCTTCTTCAACAACACCTTCAAGAATGGCATGCTTCCTGTCGTCATCTCCGACGAAGCCGCCCTGCAAAAGATCGCCGCCGAGGCCTCGGCCGGCCGTGAGATCGAGGTTGACCTCGTCAACCAGCAGGTTAAGGACGCTCAGGGCAACGTGCTCGCGCCCTTCGAGGTCGACGCCTTCCGCAAGCACTGCCTGGTCAATGGCCTCGATGACATTGGTCTTACCCTGCAGATGGAGGACAAGATCCGCACTTTCGAGACGAAACGCACCCTTGAGACCCCTTGGCTGGATGGCAGCGCCTACCTGAAGCGTGGCAACCGTGGTCCGACCATGGTGCAGGCTGCCCCCGTTCCCAAGACCAATCGCGGAGACGTCAAGAACGAGCCTTTGGAGTGGTAGATCTCTTGGGCCATCGTTTGGCTTCTTTTTGTGTTCTTTTGCGGTATAGATCATTCCGCTGATACGATGTTTATGCAAGTTCAATGACTCTTTTCTTTTCGGTTTGGATGTGGGATACATCATTTGGCTCAGGTTCGAGCAAAAAGCAGTTTTAATTGCGATGCCCGTCTACTAGCGAATTAGTGCTCATAATAATTAAATCTGCCTCTGTTAACTCCATCAAAGCGCTGTACTTGTAGACCGTCATAGTTGCTATAGTTTTATCTTCTCTCTTGACCCAACACTGCAATAGTGTCATATAGACAGGAGAAAATTCCGTGACGTATCCACGCTTGATGTGTTTGTCCCTCTGATAGGCGGGGAAGTCAATTCGTCTTGAAAAGATCCCCTTCATTTCTGGCATGTTCTGCATCCATTTAGTCATGTTGGTGGCATCTGTGTATCACTGTCAGTGATCTTTTCTGGATGGATCAATTCATCCAACGGAAGACATCATTCTTGTCGTCCAGTTCTGGACCAAAAAGAAAACCATGATGATTTACAAAGCATGATTCAGATACGATCTCAAACTAGTATGACTATCGTGATCACCGTCTGATACATTTCAAGGAGAACACTCGAACCATTAGCCTCCAAGATGGGGAAGCACCCTTTCCTAGCGAACAAACGCCGTCCCATTTTTGGAAGCCTTAGGAGCATCCTGCGGAACAGCAGAAAGCTCTGGTCCCGCCTTCACGTACGTAAACTTGGACCCGATAATGGGCGAGTCATCATGGGGGCGTATATATCGGGCTAGGTCAGCATCTCCAACTGTCTCCAGCTTGGTCATACCGTTTCCTAGGTATCCAAAGCGATTTCCAAAGTACCGGACCTTGAAGTCTTCATATCTTACTTGCTCGAGAGTGTCGACATAATGCAAGGTGCTCCCCGGCCACAAGGCCACGACCTTTCCATCGGCAGTGTTGCCCTTATACCATGATCGGCAGTCTTGATCCCACACCATGTCTTTCATGTATTGGTCTTTAAATTCGATGAAATCATCTACTGCCTCTTCCGTCACTTCGATTGATTTGATTCCTTGTTGCTGGATCCGAGTGATATGCCGGCAAATATAGTCCGCTTGGGCTGTTTAACCTTTAGTGACTGGACGTTTGCTCTGATTGGCGGCTAGGAGTTGCATACCTTCGATCCCTATGAGGACAGGTCCATTGCCGATAGGGCTGTTTGGTCCTAGGAACATGTAGTAGTTCGGATAGCCGGGAGCAGCAACGCCCAGGTAGCTCCTTGGCTCGATCTTCCAGTCGTCTGCCAGTGTCCGTCCGTGAGGGCCGACAAGGGGGAACCGAGGCCTAAACGTAGTATCAAAGCCAGTCTGCATGAGGAACGTCTATCAGAACTTCATAGTCCACCAGAAAACATGGCATGCTGACTCACTGCACAAATTAAGACATCGACAGGATACTCCTGTCCATTCTCCATGAGACAACCTTGCTCTGTGATCTGGGCAATCTCTCCGTAGACGACGGTCGTCTTCTCGTGCCCAAGAGACTCGAGATAGCCGACTCCAGGTGTCAATCTGTACATGATAGTGAGCCAACCGCCCATGTAAATCGGTAGACTGAGAATATGTGTACCGTCGACAGCCAACTGCCCATTCTGGAATGATCTTTTCCTCCAAGTCCGGGTTGCCGATCGCTTGCTTCATTGCCTGGACAAACTGTTCGTGTATCTGCTTCTGTGTTTCGCTCTTGCTAAAGAATAACGGATACATGCCGTTGGCATTATGTTCGAGCCAGTGTCGGAAAGTTTGTAGGGCCTGTGGATCGTTCTCAAACCGCGCACGCTCCTCTGGATCGAATTTTCGTGGCTGGAAACCGGCAAATCCAGTAACCGCGACCCAAGTTGGCTCTCGAATGAAAGTCGTCAACTTGGACACTTGTGGGAGGATGGCGGGAAGAATTTGGATGCCAGATGATCTGCTCCAGATTAGAAAGTAATCAACCGGCGTGGAGATAGTGATCTAATCAGATATCCCTTACCCATTACCGATCAGACCTACGTGTTTGTCCGTCAGATCGAGCTTCTCGTCCCAAGAAGCACTGTGCACAAGCTCTCCTTTGTAGTCATTCAGCCCTGGGATGGCTGGCCATCTCCATGCATTGAGGATGCCACCCGCGTTCACGAGGACATCGCAATCATCATGTAGTATCCGGTCACTGGACAGATCCTTGATCTCCACGTGCCATTTGCCTTGCTCCTCATTCCACTTGGCTCCAATGACTTGATGAGCTACTTTGGTTTTTTCACTGAGGTTGTACCGCATTTGGAACCGCTTGAAATACTCGAATATCTCAGTCGAGGAGACATAGGTGCTCGACCATGTCGGATTAGGATCGAAGGACTGGACTCCCTCAGAGTTAGCAGGTTCGATCGGCTCCAGGAGTCTTCCATACGGATCTCATGCAGTTGTCACGCACCCAGACATATGTGTGGGAAGGATTGTCGCATGCACATCCTGGATACCGGTTCTCGTACCAGGTGCCACCCACATCCGGGTTCTTCTCGTACAATTGAAACTCTACATCGTCAAAATTGCGCTGGAGCTTGTATGCCATCAACAGCCCACTAGCCCCGGCACCGATGAGGATGACCCGAATAGGGCGATTGGTACAGAGTGGTTTTGAAATTGGGACAGTCATGACTCCGAAGATGGCAAGCTCTGTCGGTAGGTCGCCAAGTCTCTTTGCATCGATGGAGGATACTTCACGCTTATGTTCTTCTTCTGACGAGGGGATGGAAACGGAGCTACTCGGCTACTATGTAACACCGAGCCGAGGATGGCGATGTCATTCGTCCAACATCCTTGTGGTGTAGTTACTCCGCACTATGAGCCTGCATATGATCTCCTCGTGAACGAGATAGCTTTGGCGCGGCTGGCAATCGACAAAGGTAATGAATGCAATGAATGTAGATCCAGGATATATGCGTCAGGCCATGATTCTCTATTGGGAGGTGCCGCATATTTGTCTCAAGAGCTTACTCGGAACAACATCATGACGAAAAATAAGTCAGATCAATAACAACAGATCCCATACAGGGAAAGATATTAAGATTAAATACACCACCAAACCACCCCAGGCAAAACAGTTCCGGGCTATATAACGAGCGTAAAACATCCATCCATGCAATCCAATCTGTCAAAATGAGCGTAACGTCATCGGGATCGTGACCAAAAACAAAAACAAAAAGTAACCTTCAACAAATACCCAGCCCTTTGACAATAACAAAAGCATAGCACATCATAGTAGACATATGCTGTGCCACGCGTATATGGAAAACCCAACGTATCCACCTGCTCTGGAGGAGACAGAGTTGGGGACTGAAATGCAAAATGCTGACCGAGCTCTCCGCACCTCTTCGTCCCCACCAATGCTCTCTGCGGACGTCAATACCAGATTAATGTACAAAAATGTTGTGCTCTTTGTCTCTCCCTCATTACCTTTCTGGTCTGCCTTCTTTCTCATGCATTTGTTGTGCATGAATGCAATAGATTCTGATATGTGTATGATATTTTATAGTTTGAAATCGATCTCTCGGGCGAGGAGTGCGTGTGGCAGTCCGTGGCCGAGGGCTTCGCTCCGGATGTAGCCGACCAGACATTGCCTCCCGTTCAGGGCTTGGTGAGCTGTTCTTTCCGGAAGAACAATAGGAACCCAGCACTGAACACAACAATCAGATTTATAACCAAGGGTAGCATTTGAAGCTGGTCAACTTACCAAATCAACAACTGGAAGAACAGCGCAATCCAAAACCATGCATTAGCCACTGCTTGCGGTCCATTCGTCACGTCAGGCGAAACCGGACCTGGGCCGATATTATTCGGGGCAAAAGCACGGGCACAAATTGTGGCGATAGAGCCTAGCACCTGAGATGCAAGGAGAGTGAAGCAAATGTGCATTCGGGTCAAGGTCTGCAGGAGGATCATGCCGAATCCAAGGCCTTGTAGGGCATCCATAATGCCAAGCCAAAGCCATAAGCTTCGAGATGCGAGAGCCCCGGAAACTGGGTTACCAGCCCACGGCAAGAACAAACCCATCCCTGAAACACCCCACCAAATCTGGGCCCATCGAGGGGCTCCCAAACCGCAGGCGAAAACAGGGAGGAACCAGCTGTGTCGCTTGGAGAGGCGGGAGAAGAGATAAAGTATACCTGCCCAAACAATGCCGAAGAAAACAACCACCAGAAGACCGACTTGCCAGTCCTGAGCATGGTTCGAACTCCAAAGGACTAAAGATACGCCAGGTTATTAGCCAGAATGTCTCATATAGGGCTGGAATCAGGTGAATAGTGGAAAACTTACAAGCCCAGTTGCGTCCATACGGGGCACTCAAGAAGAAGTTCTGCAAGATAACCACAATGAAGTTCCAAATGACAATCTTACGCCGGAAAACAGACTTGTAGAAAGATGGAACCTTTCCGGGGGTCTGGCGATAGTAACTTGGTAGCCCGAAGAAGACTAATATGCCGATACCCCAGAGGAAGGCGCATATTGGCAGGCAGATAGCACTGGTAGATCTTTCGTCAGCGCAACTTCATGAGCAGAGGGGTGGAAAGAATATCTACTTACGTCATTCTCCATGTCTCCGTAATGTTAGATTGGACATTGGTAACCCCATTGGCAACCGCTTTAGATATGGTCGTTCCCCAGTACCACAGTCCAATGATGTAGGCCTGCTGCGTACCCTGGATGATACAGGCACGGAACACCCATTCCTTGACCTGCACACCGTTCTCATCTCCAAAGTTAAGGGCAAAGAATAGTGCTCCGCTAGCCGATGCAGCAGCGTACACACCACTTCCAACATTTTGGATCCAGCCTCGAGCAAAGTTGTTCGTTTCGAAGTGTGCGACGCCGATGATAAGGAACGCAAGACCGTAAAGGAACCACGGAAGAGAAAGAACAACGACTGACTTGCAGAACCGGAAAAGGAACCACCAAACAATAGAAGCGATTAAGTAGGTAGTGGCAATTCCGTAAAGCTTCTCGGGTGTTTGTCCGATTTCTCCAGTAAGCAAGGTAATTTGGTATGAGTTCGCTGCAATGATTTGTCCGAGACCAAGGAAAAACGAATACACTGGCCAACCACCAATGCGCACTTGCATCCATTTCTTGGGCCCTGAAGGTGGGACATAATCAGTGCCAAGGAGGAATTCGTCCTTCCCATCATTTCCAGAGCTTCCGGTGTCCCGAGATCCGGAGGAGTCATCGTTAGAGACAGATCCTGTGGGCGAGATGGTTTCAATTTTGTTGTGGAAGATGGAGGAGGCAGGAGATTGGTTGCGGCCCAGGCGTGCGTCTCGGAACTTGTCGAACCACTTTTTCTCACTCTTGACGAGATATTCTTCAATACAAAGCTGTGATTCGGAGTTTGCCCCATTGAGGCCTTCCAGTCTCTTCTCAAAGACCTTGTAGTACTCGCCATTGCTGTCAGTGAAGAAGGGGTCAACCTTCTGGAGCTTATAGTCTTTCTTTTCACCAACGATAGAATCGACCGACAGGACCGAGGAACTGCTGAGACGGTTTCCAGGTTGGTTGTAGCCAGGTCTCGTGATTTGAATGCCTCCATCTTCAACATCAGAGCTGGCTGGAGATACAACCGCTCTTTGGGGCAACGATGCTTGGCTTGAATGTCTTGGACTGAAGAAGTCTCGTGCGGGGGATTGTCCTTGCGACTCGCGCTGGACCGCACCAGCCCGGCGTCCCTCTTCGACCTGCTCTGGGGTAAGGGTATATTCTTCGTCTCCGTAGTAACTGGGAATGACATCGTCATCGCTGCTTTCCTCAGTCATGCTGTTCGTAGCGCTTTCTTCGTTACCGACGTAGCTCCTGCGCAGGCGACGGCGACCACGTCGCACGAGATGACCAGGGCCCGCTCGGACACCGAGAGAGAGATGACGACTAAGACCAGATCGAGGCTTATCGTTCCCACCAGGGCTAGGGTCACGACTATACACAATGGTGTTGCGTTGTTGAGCTCCGTATGCACTGAAGCGGTTCGGGTTGCTGCCTGAATAGCTGTCCTCTCTTGAATGTGCCAGTGGAGGGGTTTGCACTCCAGTTGGAGTCAAAGTACCACCAGTGGACGCGATCGGCGGGGTCATCATACCACTCGGAGTCATCATTCCACTAGGCGTGTTGTATCCAGAAGGCGTCGTACTCTGGCCCTGTGCTTTCGTCAATGCTTTGCTGTGGATGCGAACAGCTGTTGACTGCAGAATCTCCAGGTCCTCAACCCATTGCGCAACTGGGAAACGCTGCTTTGCTGACCGTGCACGCATGTTAGCGCGGACCTGTTGCTTTGAGCTTAATGCACTTGCAATGGCCAGTTTGAATTGATGCAACAGATGGGAAGTCGTGGTGGATTCGATGTTGTACCACCAACCAGGCATTTGACCGAGACCACCAACACGGGCACCAATACCCAAGGCACCCTTTCGACCGAACTCAACAGCAACAAGACCAAAAGGCTCATCGCGGGAAGGAATCAAGGCAAATTCAGCACCAGAGAAAATGTAAGGCGGGAGGGCGGTAAATTCGGGCTTCGAGAACACGCGACCAGGATATAGCTTCATCATCCGATCAAGCTTCAGTGCGGCGAACTTTCCATAGAGGTCAATGACCGGACCGACGCAGATCAGTTGCACACTGGGATGAGCTTCAAGGACAGCCGGCATGACATCGGCGATAAGGTCAACACCCTTTTGCATAGACCATCTTCCAACGAAAACCAAAAGATCAGCATTGGGGTTCTCCTCCAGACCGGCCCATCGCTGTGCCTGTCGCCTGAGCTCGCCTCTGCTAGCTTCATAGTTCGTGTCGACAGAGATTTCGCTGTCTTTGGGTAGCTTTTTGTTCCATTCGCCGGTGTCCGAGGGATCGGGGTTAGGCAAGTTTCCGACCTTCTTCAGTCCCCAGAAGATGGGGTACCGTGCATACGAACGTTTGCCATATTTCCTGGAGACACCGACAGCACCGAATCCTTGCTGGTGAACGCGAAGGTAGCTAGCACCGGCATGAAGCATATTGAATACTTCACCAAATTGCACATAACGTCTGGCCGTGTCTAGGTCAAGGTTGAAGACAGAACAGACCTCGTCTCTTTCCTTTTGGGTGCGCATGGGCCAGAGTCCCTGGAATTCAGCGTTGTGAAGTGAGAGGCACACAGGGATAGTCTGAGGAAGAAGGTATAGGGGGGCAATCGATCCGTGATAATCGTTGATATGGTAAAGGTCGATGGAGAAGCGCTGGATTGACTGAGCTATGCACTGGTTCCAGGCAGAATAGTAGATCGCACTATCCAAGTCATCCATACGGGCCGGATAGGGCTCGGCGCTGGACTGTTGGCGGAAAACCGGAGCATCAAGGAGAACGTAGGTAATGTTCTTCATGACATGGTACTGAACCTTGACCTCATAGGGGTTTCCAAGAACCGTAACAAACATTGACTCAGCGGGTTGGTCAACAGGATAGTCAATGCCACCAACACACGGGACAACCCAGATGAGATTTTGGTTTCCAAGATGTTTACCCATGAGCTGAGCCATTACACCCAAACCACCAATTTTGATCTTGATAGCCCAGTCCTCAATGTCATACTCCATGGTGGCTATGAGCACTGTCTTTCTTCGCGAAGATCCTCCGAAGGCTGGAGTGCTTTGCAAGAATCCCGACTTGTTCGCCAGGCGAGTAAACGGATTGGACGTTTCGCTGTTCCCATTTGAACCAGACTTTCTTGTGAAAGAGAATGGCAAGAGTGTCTTCTTCTCGCTCACTCCAAGTTGGTTAAACTTCACCTGGTAGAATGTCTTGACGAACGCATAGACACAGGCAATGCCTGTCAGGATGGGGACAACCCAGAGAAGGATATATACGGCCATTTGAATAGCCCGAGATCCCATTGGTTCCTTGTGAACTCTGAACGACCCATCATTCACATGCAGCTTCCATGACAGGTATGGAGATGGGGGGATGTCGGTGATATTGATGACGGTTCCGCTGAGTGCAGAGGGTGGCAACCGATCAATCACACCGTCGTCATCTATGTCACCGTAGACAAAGCTTTGATCGGGCTGGCCATCAGGGTTTATTCCCCATATGTTAAATTGTCCTTGTGCGGGAAGTTCTGCCATGAACGGAAAGGTCCAGAGTCCTTCACTGTCCTGCTTCATGACGTTGCTCAATCCCGCGTCAAATCCGAATTGGTTGTAAGGGCCGTTGAAGAAAAGATGCGGAAAGCGACGACGTCCATTGAAGTCAAGATCACCTTCTTGGTAATATGAGCTACTTCCAGTCAACTTGCTCCAATATTCGACGCGAACGTGTTTTCCTTGCCAGGCTTGTTTGTCAGTCCCAGACCATGGCAGTTCGTCAATGTTTTCGTCGCCTCCCTTATAGTCGATCCAGTCAGAGAACGAACTGCCCCAGTTGGTTGAATAGCGATACTTATCGGCGCCTGCGGCTTTATGGGAGATTTGCAGGGTGCCGTCATCGTTCTTTTGAAGCAGAGAGCTGGAATAATTCGCAGACGTAAACACGAGGGGGTTATCAGATTGTCCAATGCGGATCAAAAAGTGATCCGTCGCTTGGGTGGACTTCTTTCCATCAGCATCAGTAGCATTCTTGACGGTGAGTCGATGAACGCCATTATAGACTCCAGTCAGTGTGGCCTTCCACACCCAGGCGTTTGGAAGCTGCCCGGTGAATTTGATATCAGGGGAATCGACATCATCACACTTGACGCTATCACGATTGACAGAAGGAATCTTGCCTGACTCAGTGGTTGAGACAAGAGAAATGGCTTTAGTCACTTTATCACAATCCATCTTTGTAGAGAAGTAGATGCTCACGTCCAGGTCTTCCGACTCAGCGGGGCCAACCTTGGAAAGCTGAGGGACATCGTGTCCTGGCTCAAACTGAGTGATCATGGGTTTGGGGCCAACAAAGGTCGATTTGGGAACGTAGGCTCTAAACTCGTAAGGCTTCATGGTCATGCTCTCGATGCAGCCATTAGTTGCATTGGATCCATTAAAGTGCAGTTTGACAGGGCCATCAATCAGCTCAATCTCATCGTGGGGATAGAAAAGATTGACCACAGTGTTGCCAGTGGTGAAGGGAGATATCAAGGCTGAGTCATTGCTGTTACAGTCAAACTTGTACTCCACAGTCTTATTGTCGTTTTGGTAGACAAGCCACACAGGTGTATCGTTGTCGAGCTTTTGGATGGGGTACACCGAATCACGAACGACTGACCACATTCCTGTCTCTGTAGCTGTTCCATTCGAGGCAGGGTAATAAACATCTCGTGTCTGTTTTGATAGCCTCACGAGCGAGTATCCATCATTCAAAACCTGGTAGTCGTCCCGCATTTGGAACATGTGCTTGATGATGTTGCGAAGAGGGTGGGAAGGATCACGGTGGTCATAGCTAACTGTTTCGTCCAAGCAGCCTTCGCGGCCCTTGGTGATGGGCCAGTCGTGATATTGCGATGCGTTCAGTTGGAAGCACCCATGCATTTGCCAAGCAGTAGCAGGCGACATCGCTTGACGACCGTAGACATAGTTGGATGCGGTAGCGTCGAGAATGTAAAACGCCTGCTCCTCTCCCCAGAGAAGAAGAGGAATGCCTGGAAGATGTAGCGTGGTGATGAACATAGCTAGCAGTTGTCTTTCGATCCCAAATTCGATAGCAGGCCAACGAAACACATCCTGGTTGCTGGCACCATACATGTGGCGAGGATCAAATTCACCGGTGTTCGGATTAACCAAGTCGTTAGTGAGGACCATCACGTTCCAGGCATCAGTCCAATCCAGCGGTGTGTCGTATCCGGCCGCAAGGTTTCCATCCAGTCCCAGAAACCTAGTGAGAGTACGGTATACTGAATAATGGAATGCGGCTGAATCGAGGGCTTGCAGACCATGCTCGCGCAGGAAGTACTTGTTGTTGGACTCATTTGTCATCTTCATCGAGTCAAGGGTGGATGGAGGGAACTGGTCTGGTTGTCGTCCACGCCCTAGATAAATTGAACCAAAAGTGTTTCCACCAGTAATTTCTCCAGGCAAGAAAAAGTTATCCTTGCCGACGCTTTTAGCACACTCTCGGTAGGCTGCAGACATGTCACCAAGAGCGTCAACAGTTGCCTGGGTAGCTTTATCGTATCGGAAGCCATCAATATCAAGAGCCTTGATAATCATGCACGAGTGCCGAATGAGCCTTTCCCTGACACTGGGATGCCATTCACGAAGACGGTCTTGAACGGAGGCGAATTTTGCCAGTTGACGCTCCCAGTCTGGATAGACGCCAAAGGCCTCTCGATCACCGTATTGATCGAAGTCACTATCATAACAGCCAACCAGTTCATCTCTGACATCTTTATCGATTGGGAAGCCAGTCTCATTCCAGAAACGTGGGTAGTTGCAGGTCTGATTGTAATCGTTGCCAAAACGAAAGTCGACATATTGGCGATCAGTCTTCCATAGGGCTTCATGTTCCTTTACATCGAATGGGGTCGTCTCATTCAGAGAACCTTTAAATCCTATCAAATCACCCATGCTAAAGATGATCTATATGTCAAAGGCGTACACTCTAGTTTGCTTTGATAAGGAATGAGTGACTCACGTTGCAATAGTATTATCAAACAAGACATACATCCCCCGCTTATGGATTTCCTCGATTGTGTCTCTCCATGTCTGAATGTTGCCGAAATGTTGGTCAAGCAGAGTTGTATCAAGAATTGAGAATCCGTCTGATCCCCACGGCTGGTTCATTAGGATAGTCCCTGCGAGATAGATACCCTAGTATGGTAAATTAGTGGGCATTGTTCGAATACACCTGCAGATAAGAACGAAATTGTTGGGTAACAGGTATGGTGATCTTCGCAGACGTACCTTGACCCCCATTCCCTGAAGATAATCCAGGGTGTCGACCAAGCCAACTGCATCACCACCATGGCGCATCTGATTGGAATGCAAATCATGCTCGAACAGACTTCCGTTGATATTATCGTTGGTGGGATCGCCATTCACAAATCGATCAAGGAACAAGGTGTAAAACGGGAACCGCCAACTCTTCGGTGACGGATGGAACGTATGGTTCTTCCATTCGACATGAGTGTATTTTGCCGGATCAGTAGCCTCTTTGTTTGCGTTCAGGTTATATTCGACGAGCGACTCTTCATAAGGCCACCCAACCGCAGTTGCTGCAAAGCAAGCCAGTAACGAGGTTGCGAAGGGCCACTGCATCTTCAGCAGTCACTGAACAGGAAAGGAAACTCTACCTCTACGACCTTGATAAACCTGACATGTGTCTCAGGAGGTTTATAAAGGTCCACGAGCTAGAAAAGTCCACGAAGAAATGCGAAGCGGAATGGCAGGGCCTGATCCTGGAGTTTCCCGTGCCTTTTGTCCGCTTTATGTGTGTTGTCTGGCTTGAAGGGGGCTGTACCACTTCTGCAAAAGCTTGATAAGGAGATAATCGACGAAGGAGGGTGGAAAGCGTGCGAGAGACTGGGTCACCAAAGTGGCAGATAGGCCATAAAAGGGGCAAAGGGGGAAAAGCGAGTGGAAAGCAATGCTGAAAGGAAAAAGAATACAGAGAGAAACAATATACCCGAATATTTGTCCGAAAGACTTGCAGGAGAGTCATTCATAAAGCGGATTGGAATTGGACAATTATGAGATATGATATACCTCCATGGCTATAGCCGGGAGGCGAGGGATTGAGAACCCGTCTTGGACAAGGAACAGAGACGCCGATCCTTCCAAGACTGCCCATGCTGCAACATCAACGACCAGGTCATTCACCGGCCTGCGAGATAATATCGACATCCAGGATAATGGATCCCATCCTGTGGCCTGTGTGGTAGTGGAGCATGGGAGCCTCCTTCGATCACCAGCGCTTGTCCACTCGGGACAAGTGGGGAACCCTCATTCGCTGTCCGAGGAGAAGAACCTAATGGAGCCACTGTCTTCGGGTGGACGCTGGGGGGGTAAATGGCCATACGCATCGCGGATCGGTAGAGGAAGAACCGAAGGAGCATGAGCGTTGGTGCAGGTAGGTTGTAGAAAGGTAAAAGTGCGTGCAGATGTCGGTCGGTATTTACCATACGAGTGGAGCACATGGCGCCAGAGTGGGCGTGTTTACTTACCGAGGGTCCGTTCCCACTAGCCCTTATCAGGTATTGTGATGATCGTCCAACCCTTTTCAAACATCACCAGCTGATACATCAGATTCAGCCTTTTTCACCCGCAAGTGAACCCAGCAGACGAGATCCGAGTGTGCATATGAGACTTTCCTTGGCGCCGAATTATTGCCATCGGAAATCCAAATACTTCGTTTTCTCCTCAGAATAGCGGTATCCAGAGTGGAGACGATCAACACTGCCGTCTTACCTCCCGGCCGCGGGAGGGACAATGCTGGAATAAGGTTGAAAATCGCTATCCAATGATGCCCAGAGAACACGCACTCCAGCTACTGCTGTCGGAGACCGTCGATGCGCCTGAGGTACTCCGTACTCAGCGAGATCATTCGAGGTCGACGGCCCGTTGGATGGTTGTCTCGCATCCAAACCATCGGACGACAGCACGATATCGAGATCGCACGAGGCTTTCGTAAGAATATTTGCCGCTGTGATCCATCCACAGAACATTTACTTTATTTATTATCATCCAGAGTACACTAATGCCATGCCTAGGTACGGAGTACTGCCCCGACAGCCGAGCAGCGTTGAGGCCACCCGTAGACTACTGGTGACATGTTGGTCCTGCGATAAGCCCGATAGCATCAGCTTTATGAAAATCCCTTGATCCCAATCTCGGAGAGAATGAAACCAGGGCAGTCGAGGCACGCCGTCATTGCCTTTTTCATAAACATCCCTTTTCCAATAGGAGACACCTGATAGGATCTCTCAACCAGCCTGCGGTCATTGTCGCAAGCCAGCCTTTGATGTTGCCCTGGAAAACACAATGGCTGACTGAGGTTGTCGGACAAAGTTTTCGCATATTCTCCGGGGCTAGTTTGAGCCTGGTGTGTCCAGCCGATTTGTGGTGGCGCGTGTACCTGGTCAAGTCATATCTCCTAGTCGTATCTGGTAACTAGAAGATGATTCATAGATACACATCGGCGGCCGACAATCAAATTAATAAAGAAAGAATATCGGGTACCAGTACTCTCGGCGAACAAGAAAACGTTTCAGGATGTGAAATGTTACCATTGAAGAAGCATATCCGTCGGCTCCAGCGGATAAACCCCGAGCTTGCTGGAAGACCAACAAGAACAGTGTTGGGCGGGGATTTGGTCCATGCTTCCCTTGCGTTGATCGGCTCAACCACAGACAGCCCAGCTACCTACTCTGTACAGAGGATGAAGTACGGAGTACTCCGTACAACTGAGATTACACGTCTTAACACAGACTTGAGCTTCGATCTTCATCATCGTTATCGCGGAGCCCTGGTTATTCTCTGCCATGGGATTAACTTTCCATCCTCGATTGCAGACTTCGAGCGGCAATCAGTAAGGGGCTATGCAAACTCAGGAACACATTACCTTGTGCCGTCTGGCCAGTATCTTTTCCTCACTCTGGTATTTACGCCGTATAGAGTATATAGATTCGAGATGGTCCGAACGAACCCCATTTGCTTACCCAGTTGGAGCCAGCCGTCCAGTCCTGCGCTGTTCCAAGCAGGGTGCGGCACAGATGTGGGCTAAGGAATAAAGAAGGTGCAGGCAACTTGCTTATCGATGCGCTACAACATACCCACACAACACGGAAAGAGAGCCTTTCTTTTGAGATCATGCTGTCCTTTGGTGATAAAGGCATTGTTCAGCAAAGTTCCGACAACAGGTGGCACGGTACGGAGACGTCTGTAGAAGACACGTCCCAGCCGAGACTCCAAACTGTCAACGAGGCTTCACAGCCATAGATCTATTTTGAGGCCTACCCCAAATTAG
Organism: Aspergillus olivimuriae; assembly: GCA_003719415.1. Classification (NCBI taxonomy): domain Eukaryota; kingdom Fungi; phylum Ascomycota; class Eurotiomycetes; order Eurotiales; family Aspergillaceae; genus Aspergillus; species Aspergillus olivimuriae. Next base: position 15,072 of record RHLO01000302.1, read on the forward strand.
TCGTGGTGGGGCCGTCCCTTGCCGAACTGTCTCCATCGACTAGTGTTATCGATTATGCCGTGGCGTTGAAAACTGTCATTGAGAAATGACATGTAAAACGCGTCGGCTATGTCCATCGATGGAGTCGGATGACGAGGAACCCCATCGACCTTGGAGCTAGTAGGGGCCAAGATTCGGGACAACCAAGCAATACTGGAGGTAAATTACCGAATGCACTCCAAGTGCGACAATTCTCTCCAGCATCACGCAAGTAACACAAAGTCGGTCACCATACCAACCACCGTGTGGGGTTTGATATCCCCCGATGAGCTCCAGAGCTGTCAGAAGGTGGAACTGGCACACAGACCGCCTCCGGTGACTTGGCGGTTCCTGAGAAATCAGGGTTTTCTTCGTTTCGGTGGCTGGAGGGCGCGTGGACGATCGCTGCCGGAGTTGGGCCGCACTAGGCGTTACATACAGAAAGGATCAGGGGTCAGTGTGGAGGGTCTCAACGCACGAAGCTTGCCGATGAACGGCATCCGACACGACAGTGGGCATGAACCATGATCCGCAACACATTATTCAGGGCGGAGTTAGACTGTATCTATGCGCCCACTCTTCAGAAATCAGAGACGGCCGCCCCAGACCGAAAACGTACGCTGAGAATATTTCGTACCCATACCTTAGGTGAATCGGTACTAAGCGAAGTTCGTCTCCATCTTGCCGGGACCGGAAACCATGCAATGCGGAAGTACGTGGCCCTCATCCTGGCTCTCTATGCAGAGAATCTGGGGGGCTACCTGCGTACGTAGGTACTGCCCTTTGGAGGATCTAGGGGCAAAAAAAAGAAGCATAGTGAAAGCAATCATTGTGTTTTTCTCTCGCCAGAAGATTCTAGATGATCCCATGCAGCGATTTTCGGGCCGATGACCATGAACGCTCCATGGCACCACGCTAAGAGCGGCCTCTTTATTGGGTCTACCTAATAGAGTATATGACTTGGGAGCCATCCACAAAGAGTATTCACAAATTTGATGGATAGTACCTGACACCCCGGCTACCAAAATAAGACGGAGTCAGCCAGGTCCTCGAAAACATCATTTCTTCTTTACTGTCAGTCTGCTCATACCGCATCCCTTATACCTAGTCTCAATTTTTTGACCCCGCAGAAAGCGACATATTGAAGATCGGTACGGAGTACACGACGAGCACGACATCCCTGCTACATTGTCACCACTATTTTTGTCCTTTCGCGTTCTCCACCACTTTGTAAAGCTCACTTATTGCTGCTGCATGCATATTTTGCACTGTGGATAGTCACAACATACGACAACCGCAGCAATCGTACTCCGCATATCAGATGCCACTGGCCCAGGGAGAATCTTTAGGTTGAGCTGCATGCCCTCTCCACTTTTCACACTTTCAAAGGCAACTAGCTTATCCAACATGCAGAAGATGCGAGGCCTCGTCGGCACATGGGGGCACGCATTGGTCTCGACGGTGGCTGGGAAGAGTCTAAGCCTCCCAGGATATGTCTTATGCATTGACCAAGCGACCTTGGGTCAAAGTGACTCATCATACTTCGCATTGCAGTACCTAGGTAGGTGAATGTACAGATCATTTTTGAAGGTCTCCATCTAGGACTTGGCTTTGACGGCGATGCAGGACCATGCGAACATTCCTGATAGCGAGCATTTCGGCTGCGTTGACCGACATACAGAGTTCGTAAGGATATGTAGGGCGTCGTATCCACCTTCCGGGAATATTATTCCGCAAACTAGTGGATGGAAGCCATCCCACCTCTTCACCGATATGAACTCAGCTTCAGACCGGGTTGCCTACTACCTGAGTCGTTCATGCAAGACGATGTTTGTTTCCTGACTTCAGCTTGCCACAACTGACGAGGTTCAGGACGCTGCCACGGGCCCTCCTTCGCGCAGAACTCTTTCTTCACTGTTTTCCTGGCCAATGTGCATGAGCTTGTTCTCACTAACCCTTTTTGAATCCACGAAGACGTGCAGATCTGTATCCAGGGAATTGATTCTTGTGCAACACGAACAATCCGGGCCCTGGAACCCCTATATGTAGCACCAGAAGGCAGGAAGGCCTACTCTGTGCTGCCCGGCAAGACTTCTTCGCGCGGGTTGGACGATTCCAGATAACCTCTCAGTCAGATATAGTATTGTCGCACAAAGAAGGAGGTTGCAGCAACACCAACTTATTTTGAATCTCCGTCCCGTGTTTGAATTCGGCATAGAGCTTTTTGGAGGACAGATACGAAGCAGCACTTTTTCTTGGTACTGATTCGATCGTATGGTAGGGTTCTCTGGGACGTTTACAGTGAGGCTGCCTCGGCAGCCGAGCATACCTTATACTTCCTTTGGTTCGAGACATACCGATAGGTCGAATATCTGGGGTTCCCGGGATTATCACTCAAACCCTCCGTACCAAGCACACGGTTCTTAATAGTTTGTCGTGTCAGAGGCCTTCCATAGATTATGCTGTATCCCGTTGTCCTGAGAGCACTGCTCCTTATATGTATATCAACTTGTGGAAAATGTAGATATACTCCGTCTCATACTAAGCCTTCGCATATGAAGAATGTCCCACAAGCCCTCGAGGGCCATTCGAAATAATCCGAGGTATGTCGATGGTGCTGATTCAAGTAAATTTTATGTACTTGAATGCAGACTTTGTGCCGATGAGTATGAGCCGTGCCAATGAAGGGAACCAGAAGCAGGAGAGTCGCACGAGCATATGACCCCGTGTTGCTGCACAAAAACTACGAAATCAATACGCATGAGTGTCTGGGGTGCCGTTCTGGCGTATTTCGATAGTTGTTTTTGTGTAAGATAGGGGGGCTTTATTGACAGTGTTACAAGCTAGGAGAGAGAGCGATATATATATCTAGACAACTACCCCTTGGTCCTCTGATGGATAGAGACGGCGCCACCCACCAAGGCATTGAGGATGGAATTCAAGGCAGCTCCATAGGTAGGGTTCCGCCTTCTCGGTTCGAGAACCAGGTTTCAGCACGAGCACACGAAGGCTACCCTGGCCCTCTACCAAGGGAGGTGATTCCAGACCATCGGCGGGTTACCAATCGGCTACAGAGGAAAAGATCATTGAATCATTGGTATCATTTCTGCAGTGATTGGTTTCGTTTTGCGTTTTTTCATTTCGGCACTCAACTCCCAGCCAGTTTACTCAGCACCGTAGCGGGCACGGTAGTCCTTCAGACGCTGGATCTCCGCCTCGCCAATCTTGTCACCCAGCTTCTCGATCAAGTCGTGCAGACCGATGACGGCACGGATGGGAATGCTCTCCCCAAGATCTCTCTGCGCAACACCGACGGCGCTCTTCGACTCGGCATCACTCACGCGCTCCTCACGGTCCAACAGAACGACCACACCGGCGACGATGCCGCCTTCCTTCTGGATGATGCCCACGGCCTCTCGCAGAGCCGTTCCAGCGGTAATCACATCGTCCACGATGACAACCCGCTTGCCCTTCAGCGGAGCACCGACGATGTTGCCACCCTCGCCGTGCGACTTGGCTTCCTTGCGGTTGAAGGAGTAGCTGACGTTGTCCCAGGTTCCCTGGGGCGGGACGGCGAGCGAGTCGCGAACGGCCAATTCGTTCGTCACAGCTGCGGCGATGGGGATTCCCTTGTAAGCGGGACCGAAGATGATGTCAAAGTTCGGCTTCGCGGTGCCGTCGGCCGCGGTGGTGACGAACGGCGCAGAGGACAAGACGCTGGCGTAGGCGGCAGAAGTGGCGCGGAGGAGGGGCGCAGTGTGAAGCAGGGAGGAGGTGAAGAAGTAGGGGGACTCGCGACCGGATTTCAGGATGTAGGATCCGAAGGAAAGGACGTTGTTCGAAATCAAGAGAGGGAGCAGAGTCGCCTTGTAGTCCTCATCGGCGGAGGGAGGGGGGATAGAGGCCGACATGGTGGGTTGGTTGTGTCGCAAATGCTGAGATTCTGTTGGTTGTAAATGGCTTGAACGGGAGGTCGGGAGCCCAGAAAGATATATATTGGGGGTGAGTTAATTAAGTGTGGTGAAGCGTCTGTATGAAGTCGAGAAGTTGAGTTGGAGGGGACGTTCTTTACTTTTTTTTTTTTTTTTCTTGGTCTCGGCGGGGCCCGTCATGAAAGGGCCCGACATACGGAGGAGGAGGGGCAATCCCACCCGCCCAGAGGGGTCGTCGACGCCCCCTCCAAATACGGATTCTGGCTCCCAACGAGTCTGGTTGCCTTTAGAAAATGCTCTCTTGGCTGGATGGGAAGCGTTGCAATCTCAAAACACATTCACCTCGTGATTATTCTTACCGGTTGGGGTTGAGGACGTTGGTAGATCTGGTCATCCCTCACATATCCATAAGAACACGTGCCGGGCCACCACCGCCTCCGAATTCCGGCCGCCCTCCTTCCTCCTCTCGCTCCCTCTTCACCCTCTTCTTCCCCAGGCACATTCCAGTGCTTTGAGCATTTCACCTTCTCTACCCTTCCTACCCCCCTTAACGCCTTTGCGGACGTTCCCTTCGTGTCTCTTTCACCCCGGGATCTCAAATCGGAGCTTGTGGAGGTTTCGACGTGACTGTTATTACATCGCTGGCGGGGCCGGTGAACAATTAACAACGCTCCAATACACCCCCTCCAAATCAAGATCCAAGGCTTCGTCTGCTTCACCCGCTGATAAAAGCATCTTGAAGGCGCGCGAGGTGCGTTCATTCCAATTGCCTAAATGATATGCTTGATGAATGATGGTTACTAACTCTTGAGTTTCCTCAGCGTAAACTCACACAATGCATATCTCGGAGAAGCTCGCCCAAAATGAGGCCGCCGGGAGACCCGGGATCTCGTTCGAGTTTTTCCCTCCAAAGACTGCTCAGGGTGTGCAGAACCTTTACGACCGAATGGACCGGATGCATGCGTTGGGCCCCTCCTTCATTGACATCACTTGGGGTGCCGGTGGCCGGCTATCGGACCTCACCTGTGAAATGGTCAATGTTGCTCAGTCGGTGTATGGGTTGGAAACGTGCATGCACCTGACTTGCACAGACATGCCGGTGGAGAAGGTGGATGCGGCACTTCAAGCGGCGTACAAGGCAGGTTGTACCAACATTCTCGCCTTGCGCGGCGACCCCCCGCGTGAGAAGGAGAAGTGGGAGGCTACCGATGGAGGCTTCCGCTACGCCAAAGATCTGGTCAAGTACATTCGGGAGAAGTATGGAAATCATTTCGACATCGGTGTGGGTGGCTATCCGGAAGGTGCCGATGATAACCCGGATGTTGACCTCTTGATCGACCACCTCAAGGAGAAGGTGGATGCCGGCAGTTCGTTCATTGTCACGCAGATGTTCTACGACACTGATCATTTCATTAAATGGGTTGGCAAGTGTCGTGCAAAGGGTATCCACGTTCCCATTATCCCCGGTATCATGCCGATTCAGACATACGCGGCCTTCATCAGACGTGCCAACTGGACCAAGGCTCACATTCCGGCGGATTGGATGGAGGCTCTGGAGCCGGTCAAGAACGACGATGCAGCTGTCAAGGAGATTGGCAAGGGTCTAATTGCAGACATGTGCCGGAGACTCCTCGCAGCCGGTATCAATCATCTTCATTTCTACACCATGAACCTGGCCCAGTCTACGCAGCTGGTTCTGGAAGATCTGAAACTCATGCCTTCGGAGGAGACCCCGCTTCAACGACCCCTGCCCTGGCGACCCTCCTTGGGTCTCAACCGCAGAGATGAGGATGTTCGACCAATCTTCTGGAGAAACCGGAACTCGTCCTACATCGCTCGTACCCAGACATGGGACGAGTTCCCCAACGGTCGCTGGACTGACTCCCGGTCTCCCGCTTTCGGTGAACTCGACTCTTATGGCATCGGCCTGAAGGGCACAAATGAACAGAACATCACGCTATGGGGTGAACCCAAGTCGATTCGCGATCTCACTCACATCTTCGTGAAGTTCATGCAAGGCGACTTGGCCCGGCTACCGTGGAGCGACACCCCGATCAGTGGAGAAGCCAACACGATCAAGGACAAGCTGATTGCCCTAAACCAGTCCGGTATCCTCACGATCAACTCTCAGCCGGCTGTCAACGGTGCTCGTTCATCCCACCCCGTGTACGGATGGGGCCCGAAAAACGGTTTTGTGTACCAGAAAGCCTATCTTGAGCTCTTCGTGCCCCCTTACCTTCTTGATGAGCTGATTGCCCGGATCGAGAAGAACGAAGATCTCACGTACCACGCCGTCTCCAAGTCGGGTGAGCTGCGGACCAACACCCGTGATAGCCCGAATGCCTTGACCTGGGGTATCTTCGCCGGACGCGAGGTTGTGCAGCCTACCATCGTGGAAACTATCAGTTTCCTGGCCTGGAAGGATGAGGCGTACCGTCTTGGCGAGGACTGGGCCAAATGTCATGAGGCCGGCAGCCCCAGTCGGAAGCTGATCCAGGGTCTGGTGGACGACTGGTACCTGGTCAACATTGTCAACAACGACTTCCACAACTCCTTCAGCCTTTTCGAGTTGTTCAACGGATTGAGCGTGAAGGATTTCGATACGGAGATTCCCGCAGACCCGGTCGAGCCAAAGTCTCAAGAAAATGGTGCGGCCAAGGAGCCTTCAAACGGAGCAGTCCCAGTGGCACCCGTTAAAAACTAAGCTCGAGCAGGCCAGTCCTGTTCAATTTTTTTCATTCTTTTGCATAACCCTTTCAACAACACCTTTTACTAATTCAACATCCAACTATCTCAACGATATCAGCCTGGGGCTACGAAATATCCCCCAGACCTCGAAATGTTTTACGGCGACACGAACTGAAGACTTCTCAACGACTTCTTCTCTCAGCGTTTCTTAATTTCAACATGACATATACCCCCATCCTTTTCTTTTGCGTTTTTTTCGTTTTTCCTTTCGACGAGAAGAATCTTCCATTCAACATCCTAATAATTGCCTTGGCTCACCTTCCCGCGTGAAGAAGACAACAAAGGCACTCCCTCAGTCGTGCTTAATCAACCAGCCACGACTTCCTTTTCCTTTACGATAATTCAACACTAGGTACTGATGATGACGGAGTTGGGTTTATGAGAAAACAAAAGTGATCGATCCTCTTCAACACGGGATACGGAGTCTCTTGACGGTTTATACTTGATGTATTCTTGGATATCAACGTTCCACCCATTGTTCTTCTGTTTTTTTGCTCGTCTATCTCTCATCATGCATCTTGTCTCGGCCTGATTTGGACTGGTTGCCTTATTTTTAACTGGCAGTGGTGGATACGGCTATCCTGGCGATCAGGAAAGATAAGTAAACAGTGTGCTCAGATAGAGGTTCCTCTGGAGGGGGAAATGGATCCCCAAGTACGCAGGAAACACAAACACAGTAAATACAGCAAATACACTTCTTTCCCACATCCAGGGGATGGTGTGTTGCAGTCACTGCAGAGCTTCTCACCAACCAAAGAATATATTCTTTATCTCGTAAGGATAAGGAGGGATGAAGAAGTAAGGCGAGTCAATCTCGCTCAACACGCCACCCAAACTACTGAATGAACAAGAAAAAAGCAGGCTAAGAGAAATGGTAAAGACAACCGATACCACCATGACTACCGTATTTTACAAGCAGAAGCATCACGTCAACACAGCTCTTGCAAGCGATCCGAGAACCCACCCAAAAGGCTTTGTAAACCATACTATCCAGCTTCCGATCAGGACCACATACCCTGCCGCTCGACCGATGACCATCATCATGAAGCCCAAAGCAACGGAATATATCACGGCCTGACCAAAGTCCGATAAGAAGCGGAGAAGATCTCGCTCATCATCTTTAGGCCATGCTCCGGTGGTATTGTATACCGAGAGTATTGTTAGAATGTCCTTGAACACATACAAGCAATGGCGCACCATGTCCAGAATGCAATGCAAGCTTGTTTTTGCGAGATTGATTCTTGACTTCCGATTCGTCACGATCTGGCTGTAGATACTTTGGGCCTGCGCAGCGGACAAGGCTAGGATGTCCATAATAAGACTCCAAGTGAGAGGGTTTAGCACTTGTCGGGGCTCGCTAGATATCGTGCTGGTTCGTAGCCGGACATGGCTTGTCGCAGTGAGCGACCCTTTCCTCATAGGAGATTGTCTGCCTTCTTGCCCGTCATTCCCTGTATCGACTTCTTTGCGGAGATCCTTTGGTTCACCCAGTTGCAGGCCATCCAACTCGGCAACTTCGTAGATACGGGCTGAGCGAATAGAGCTTGGGTACTCTGAACGCTCAGTCGTGGCTGGCTTGACGGGAGATACGCAGCGGGGAGTATCCGATATGCTCCTCGTCGGACGGACCTTGGGTTCATCGTTTGGGATGGGAGGAGGTGGCGGGATGTGATGCTCGCTCTTGTTGCGCGGACGACCGCCGAAGTTTTCTGTAGATGACTTGACCATCCCGGGCAGACGGACGAGCCCACGGATGGGGCGAGATCTTTCTGACGCGGGACGTTCGGAGTCCTGTTTGCCGGGGACTGTGGCGGTAGGGGGCAGAGGAACAGGCCTTGAGGGCGTGTTTGATTTTGTCCACGAGTGTTGAGTCGCTCGACGTAGTCCAGACGGCGTAGAAGTGATTGGTATCTTTGTTCTTGCGTCGGCGATGGCGTCGGCGATGGCGTCGACGCGGTTTCCTGCTGGCTTGTCTGGCATGACCGCCTCTGGAGTTCCAGAGCTCTTCCGTGTGGTACCATTTCTGTCCTCCATGCTCACCAAAGTGCGAGTGATAGTGGGTGTGATAATGAACACATCGTCCCCGCGCTTGGCCTTCTGCACTGGCCGCCGTCGTATCAGACCGGGTGCGCTGGTGTTCTCTTTCCCTCGAGGGTTGGTAGTAGCAGTGTTGGTCGGAGCGGCTATACTCTCTGGTGGTTGACACTTGGTCTCCTGGCACTTTGTTTCTTGACACTTCGTCTCCTGGCACAGTGTCCTCGGCGACGGTTTCAAGCATAGGGCATTCTTCAAATTCTGAGAAATCGGTCGCCACTCTTCTTGAAGGGCGTTGGTAGTCTTTTGTGGTTCTGTTGGCGCTTTTGCCTCGCAGATCGCCGGCGTTTTCCATTCCTTCGAAGCCTTGACCGGAGGCGGAACATCCACTAGGCGGGGGCGCTCCATGGGCGACGTGAACGACGAGAAAAGAAGAATCTCATCTGGGTTTTTGTCCTGTGGTCCATTGATTTCCTTGCATCCTAAGAAAGAGCCGTCGGGATTGATGTCGGAGTTCTGTATCTTTGGTTTCCCAGGCGATTCCTCCCAGATAGTGCTAAATCGCTGCTTCCCTATTTCCTCAGGGGAATAGTACCTGCGATCTTGAGAATCTAGCAATGACTCTGCGCTTTCGCCTGGAACCACAGAGCCTGAATCTTGGCCGTCAACGGCACCTACATTCTTTTCATGTAGGTCAGACGCGTCATTGTGATCTTCCGGTGTCCGGGTCCGCGGACTGGGAAGTGTATCAGGATCGAGCATTGCACCACCTTCCTTATGGACCATCTCAATACTCTTCTGAAACTCGGTTATCTGATTTGCGTTCATAGTCGGTGGATTTGGCTCCCTTGCCGAAGGCATATGGACAACAAATCGATCTTCCCATTCTGTTATCGACGTACTCGGCCCCGACACAGGGGATACAGAAGGATAAGAGTGAATAGACGAGTCGGTAGTATCGGTCCTGTCCGAAGACTTCGAGGCAACTTGCTCTTGAGTATTCAAATCCAATTTCCTTTCCCGAGAAGGCTGGGATTTCGTTCGGCTGGATGCAGGATGTGTGGGCACATTGTGAGATTTAAACGCAGAGTCTTGCTGAGTATCGGCTTTTGGGCTGGCAATCTTCGGCTTCGGAACTCCACTTCGTGGGGATGACTTTGACTGTTGTGTAGGACCTCCCGCGTACTTGAGCTTCTGTCGTGTGATCTCATGCTTGGAAGAGTTTGCCAGGGAGAGAATCTTCCGGTAAGCCTCCTGGTAGTGGCCTCTCTGCTTGTCCTTGCCAATCCCCTTCGGCGAGCCATGATGAAGGTTGCTGTTGGCCTTGTCGAACATCTCCCTCACTTTCTGCCAGTGCTGCTCACGATCTTTGTCGGTAGGTGGAGTTGGTAAGGGCCTCGACTCCCTGGGAGAAGAGGAGTCCTTAAGCGGGGCTGGAAAGCTGTCTTTTGTCTCCTTGTCCCCAGTCTCCACTGGCTTGGTTTTTTGTATGTCTCTAGCCTTTTCCGTCAAAGCTTTCGACATGGGAAGCTTGGTTGCTTTTGCTCTATGCAAAGAAGGCGTCAATGGCGAGGATATTGGGTCAGGCTCGTTCTCTGAGTTGTCGGCTGTGGCGCGGTTCTCCTCGTCTGGAGGCGAGATTCCGGGTTGTCGACGAGAGCTGTTTCTTCTCCTCTCCTCGACCTCTGTATTTGGAGGCTTGCCATGTCGAGGCCGTGGCTGGAGGTTGAGCAAATGGCCTTGTGGTAAATTTAGATACTCCTCCATATTAAAGTGCCCCGTTTGCGACCGTTGGCAACGAACTAGTCGGTAGGTTGACTCGTGTGGAGAGACCAGAATTGCAGACGCTAACGAAGCTCCATTCCTTCCAATCAATAGGCAATATATCTGAGTAAATCAGGGCTACCGTGTGGTTGGATACGCCTGCGGGGGCGCTCTGCCGCGTGATGCAGTCGGATGGTAGTTCATAGGATCTGAGGGGATGGAGATGGGGATTGGAGAACAAGAGGATGCGAGCACTATCGGCTGGTAGACTGTGGGCAAGGGATGTTGGTGTGGGTAATAATATTAATATGCTTCATTGGAATGTTATGGTATGCCAGCACCACCCAGAGGAATGTGACCATCGACAAATAAGGACCGTTCGGCTTGGAATGCAAGCCTCCTGATTGACGTTTATTGGTATGGAAACTGCACCACGAGACCGCGAGCCTGGTGGTTTTTATCTTGAATGATGGTACGATCAGCATTAGGGGTAGCAAGTCACGACGGCGGCGGCGGTTTGATACTCGAATATGATCACAGCACGCGGTTATCGGTCCGAGCAGAAGTAGTTCTTGTCGGTGGCCGACTGCCAGAGGAAAAGCTATTTTGGTGACTGAGATCTTTCGAATGCTTAAAACAGTGGTATAGTAAGACGGCAATCCGGTGGCTGGTCACCGACTTTTACCAGCCTACATTCCTTAAGTGAGAAAGACCGGACCCTTCACCAGAAAAGAAAAACGATTGCAAACCTCGAGCAAACATAGACTCCATTCACACCAACCCTCAACGCCTGAACCCAATGCTGTGTTATCTTCACAGGGTTTATGCACATGCATTATACAATAACGCCGGCGACAAGAATGCCGAACCATTCGTACCATATATGGTGACAAACAATGCTGCCAATTTCGGGGAGACCAAAGGGGACCGATCGTCCTGCCATATGATGTATGATGATTTCATGATCGCTCGACTAGAAGTATCCGGTCTCACGTCGTGTTTCCGGCTGACTCCGTCTTGGTGTGGATGACAGAGGACTTGCAGTATGAGGAACGTTGCTCTTCTTCAAAGGGCTAGACGGACGCCGCGCTGACCCTGCACCTCGTTCTTTGTAGAAAAAGTCCCCGTTACTTTGTAGACGACGCTCAAAGCCGGTCGAAGTCGACTTCCGCAGTGGTGAATTGGCATGAGAATAGATGCCCAGGCTGCCTCCATCTCCCGTGGTAGTCGATGTTGAGCGAAATTGCGGTTGTCGAATGGATGAAATTGGGTTTCTCACCACGGGAGAAGCATCCCTGAGATGGCTGGGCGTGTGTAGACCTTGGTTATTGGATGCGGTTGGCGTTGCAGCATAGGTTTGACGGCGAGGTGATAAGCCTTCGGGGTCAACATGGTTGACATAGTTAGGATTCGGGCTAGTCTTGAACCCTCGGTTGATCACAAATGTCGGTGTGTAAGTATCCACTTTATTGTTTTTCTTCGCAGAGGCAGTGTGGACAGCATGCTCATCAGAAAATTGAGTTCCCACATCTCTCATCAAAGGTTGGGTGCGAGGGTGTACAAATTTAGTATCATACTCCTTCAGGACCTCTTTGTGAACTAACGTCGAGTCCTTGGATTGCTGAGTGAAGGACGAGGAGAGGAAACTCATCTGCACCGAAAGCAGAGCTGTCAGGAGAATGGTGGTGACAATGGTCACGCTGGGGCGTGGATCCGACATCTGAGTGGGCAGGGAAAGCCAATAGACCAGGACATGTCCAGGGCTGAATAAACAGAATAGGCGCAGGCATATGGGCAGAGGGTCCCAGACTCCAAGCTCCCAAACATCACGATGAGCATCAAGGTGAGTACTCGATCGAGCGGAGGCGGAGATTGTTTCGGCAAAATACCGCAACGGCGATGTAGTAATCGGGGTTGAATCCACGCGGACACGACGCGCAGAGGGTGTTGCTGGCGTCTTCTCGATCGGGGCTTCAAACATGCGATAATGCCGTTTACGATGGAATGTGTAGAAGGTGTTAAAGGCGCAAAAACTGACGAGAAGGTGGACAACGAAGGAAGCCTGTGGCAAAAAAATTGTTAGGACTTTACAACTACTGGGGAAATGATTCACATCCAGGGCAACCTACAAGCCAGCTCGTCCATGGTGCACCTCCATCGTCGCCAAAGACATCATCGGCAGCGCGACTGCCGTTTGGCCGACTGTTTGCTCGTGCGATCAGGAACACCACATTCAGGAGCACCCCAAGAGGAAGAGCCCAGTCCTTTTCGAATTGGTCCCAATCATTTGTATCGATTTCTTCAGAAATCCACAGCAGGAAGTCAAGTGGGTTCAAGTAGGATTTGATGCGCTCCGTCAAAGGACGGCGGCGTACGAGCCGGGGCATGATGAAGTACCTTGCCGATGGAGTAAGGTGCACAAAGCTATGAGTAAAAAAAAAGTCAATTAGCTCAGTCGATTCTTTCCCAGCATGCGAAGGAATATATATCTGTTGTAATAAGTGACATACCTGCGCCAGGCGAGGACTCGAGCGAAAGGAGGTTTTTCTTCCCGCATGTAAACACATGAATGAGCGGTTTGGTGACCCCGCTTAGATAAGCACGGGGCGCCCCTGCTAGTTATGACGACGACCAGATGACTTTATCGCGATCCGACACTCTTTCGCCGGGGACAGATTGCGTCTGCAGCACTGCTTTGGATAGTCGGTCTGCGTCCCTTCCTGCCCCATTTTCACACCGGGAACATCTGCCGGCGAGTCCGGTCTTCAGCTCTCTCGTCATGGCGGCTCCGGCCGTGGCTTACAAGGTACCTCCATCCCACTTCGTGATGGACGATTCCCACGGCGTTGCAGCATCTAATCATATTGGCTACCGACTAGGACCGCCAGTTCCTTGCGGTTATCGGAGATGAGGAGTAGGTCATCGCAGATTCGCTATGTACACCTGCGCTCACACTAACGTGCTATCCGCAGTTCTGTGACGGGCCTTCTCCTGGCAGGCATCGGTGTAAGTTCCCGAGCACTGAAAGACCACTATCCCACCACCACCACCTCTACAACTTGCGAACCATCATCTAATGCGCTCATTCACTTAGCATGTGACGGATCCCCCAGACTCCCAGCGAAACTTCCTCGTCGTCGATGCCAAAACTGAGACCTCCACAATTGAAAAGGCGTTCGTGAACTTCACGCAGGAACGGAAGGATATCGCTGTTCTCCTGATTAATCAACATGTATGACCACCAACCCTTGCGTGACTTTTTCTTGAGGATCTTCGGCCTCGCGGATGGCTTTCCGCATCTGTGTCCCTTTACTCATACAATCTACAACTAGGTCGCCGAACGCATCCGCCATGCGGTCGACTCCTACGCTGAGGCCTTCCCTGCGGTCCTCGAAATCCCGAGTAAGGATCACCCATATGATCCTGAAAAGGATAGTGTGCTCAAGCGGGTGCGGCGGTTGTTTGGAGAGTAAATATGAAGCGCTTCTGTTTTCTCGATTCTACATCTTCATGTCAATATACGGTTTATTCACTTGTTGAAGGGTCCTGTACTCCTTGATCGGACTCCCCGCCGGCGTGTCCGTTAATTTGGTGCAGTGAAATGATAGACAGACGGGCCCAGTGGGGAAGAAAGATACCCAAGCTATCGAAAATTTGACCTCGTAGGATTATTGTCCCAGATAAGTATAGATTCTCGAGAGCATGAGATGACGAAGTTGAACCACATGGATTTGAGATCGAGCCTTGTGAACACCCGATAGTACATAGGGAACGGGAATTGTGAGCCACCCTACAAAACGTCAAAACCAACGCAGTATGTCATTATAACCAAAAGTCGTAGAATAATCCATAGTCTACAAGGATTTCGTATACGCATACATCCTGAGAGTGATTTAAGAGTAAATACTAGGGAGAACAGGTGTTGGAACATCGAGATGCCCGAAACGCCAGGTGAAGCATGGCAGACCATACAGTTGAAGCAAACCGCGGATATGACAGGCATATAGCCTGGATATGAAAAATGACAAATTAGAGGCAGGCGTGAACGAAAGAAAGTCGCTGGAAAGGCAAGAAGAGGACATCGCTCGTATATGAGCGGGATCAGATGGTCATGATATCGAATGGTCTGGCGAAGCCCAATATTAGGAACTGGGTGACGCCCCTGCCGAACCAATAGCTACGTCGCTTGACTGCTGTAGGCATGGGTTTAAAAATTTGCCTTGAATTCAATGTTTCGTGCATCAAGGCAAGTAATGCGTTTCTTATCCTTGGACAGGACATCGGCATGGACGGTGTATTTGCCCTGTTGGGAAGTGATCTAGTCAGTAATCTGTCGAAGAGCTAGTCAAGGGGAAAATCGAAACATACCGGAGGAATGTGGGAAGGCAAATCAACTTGCTTCTGGAGGACCATGTCGCCTTTCTCCAAAGGACATTCCAGATCTACGTTCGTGATCTGGTCACAGAGGTCGGCCTCCTGCTTGATCAGAGTGATCAGACCATACTTCACTTCCAGCAGAACAATCGCGCCCTCATCAACTGTTTCGCGTAGGGTGCCTGAAGCCTTGATGGTGAGGGTTTTTCCACTGTGATGAAGGCAGCCGAAGGTCAGTTACGATGCTGGTCCACCAGGGCGGGTCCGGTAGTACATACGGCAGCGGGGGGTTTGGTGACAGATCCACCGACTTGATCTGTAGAATATCCCCAGCAGGATCGTTGCAATACTCCAGAGGGTTCTCGCCTTCTACCGACTTGGCATCGGCGTGGATAGGGGCCTGGGAGAAGAAGTCGAGGGAACGAGCGGTGGCGGAGATGGGGCCCAGGCAAACGAGCAGGGCAGCGGCAGTTGATAAGAACCTCATGATGGCGACCGGTCTTCGAAGGGAGGAGACTTGGAAAAGAACGGGAAAGCTAAGGTGGCCGAGGTGAAGGAAATACGAATGACGAGATTATCCTGCGAGGAGGATGCGGGTGAAAAGCAGTGTTCTCTGGAGGAGCAAAGATGGATGATGACGGTGAGGAGTAGTCATGCGGGCGACCCGTGCCTGCCTTAGCCTGGTGGCCGCGCGATAACGGGAGGGACACGGCCACGTGATTGGCCCTGGACCGCTTGTACTGTGCAGTGCCTGACATTCCCTTGACCATCACACACAACATCATGGCTCGACGGGCACACGGCCTTTGATCGCCCTTACGTTGACCTTCGACCAAAAGAGAAAAGGTGGTCTATATTCTCATGGCGGTTGCACCTAAACCGATATATATACAAGGCTTTATTTCCATCGCGCTTCCCACCAGTCATATACTTCATTTAATGCTCAGAAACAAACACACCAGCCATACCCATACCCTAGGAAAGTTAGTTGAGCAGCTCATCGGCAAGATGTCACATTGGTACGCCAAAGGGGGCACTTACGGTTCCAACACACATAGAGGTGACAGCCACCCGCTTGTTCTGTCGGCGCAGCTCTGAAAGCGCAGTAACGACCTGGCGAGCTCCCGTGCATCCCAGAGGGTGACCGAAGGCACTGTGATTGTTAGCGATATGCTCCGATGGTCAAGTAGAGTTCGCATCACTCACATGGCACCACCACGGGGGTTGACCTTGGCCTCGTCAAGACCCAGCTTCTGCACACAGTAGGTTCCCTTGTTCTCAGTCAGCATCAAAACCAAACAGGCAATCACGAGAAATTCCGAAATCGGACTCACCATAGAGGCAAAGGCCTCGTTGATCTCGAAAATGTCCACATCCTCCTGAGTCAGATTGAACTTGGACATGATCTTGGGGATGGCGAGGGAGGGACCAATGCCCATGATTCTGGGCTCAAGACCGACAACAGTGGCACCGCAAAACTTGGCGATAATGGGTTGACCCAGTGCCTCGGCACGAGAACGCTTCATGAGGATGACGCCGGCAGCACCATCGGTGATCTGACTAGCATTGCCACCCGTGGTCGCACTGGGCTTCCACTGCGGGAAGGCAGGGCGAATCTTGCCCAGGGATTCAGCAGTGGTGCCGTACCGGATGCCATCATCGCGCGAAACGACAATGTCCTTGACCTCACCAGTCTTGGGGTCCTTGATCTGGGTCTTGACAGGGACGATCTCATCGTCGAACCAGCCAGCCTTCTGGGCATGCTCGGCCTTCTGGTAGCTGTTGGCGGCGAACTGATCGTGCTGCTCACGCGCGATGCTGAACTGGCCAGCGACGTTCTCGGAGGTCTGTCCCATGGGCTGCGAGTTCTGAGAGGCAATGGGGTGGGCCATGACCTGAGGCGACATCTCTGGCGCGCCACCGTCAGGGGTCGTGCTCATGCTTTCCGCACCCACAGCAATACCAACATCAATCGAGCCAGCAGTGATCTGGTTGGCGATGTTCTGGATAGCCAACAGGCCAGAGGAGCAGAATCGGTTGGCGATCGAGGCAGCGGCGGTCACGGGGAAACCGGCTGCCAGCACAGCGGAACGAGCAACGTAGGCAGCACCGGGGGCAAGGACGTTTCCGACACAGACATCTTCGACGAGGTTGGGGTCAAGGTTGGAACGCTCACGGATACTCTGATCGCCACAAGTCGTTAGACATGGGGGGTGGGGAATTCAATATGGGGCAAGAGCCATACCGTGAGGAGAGAGACCAGGAGGTTATCCAGGGTCGTATCCTTCAGACCACCTTTCCGAGCCTTGGTAAGCGGTGTGCGGACAGCAAGCGTGATGACCTATTGACGAGTGAATCAGTCTCTTTCATCCGCGGGAAGCTGTTTTATCTCGAAAATAGCCATGCTGCGAGATCGGAGGGCCACTTACGATGTCATCGGGGTTCTTGGAGAGAACCTGCTGTCTCGCCGAACCAGGACCAGAGAGCTGGTTCGCGATGGAGGACAACCGTTGCTGAGGAGAAGACATCTTTGCACCGAATATGAAGGTCGGGGTATCGAAAACAACCGGCTTTGCACACACGGGGTATATGAAGGTTAATGGACCAAAACTTCCAAGAGCTTTCCCCACGGAATCAATGCGATCATATAGGAACCTGGGGCCAGCACAGGCGCCGAAAACAACCGCGGCTTCTTTTTTGGGAGGATCCAGACAGGGCAACCCCACCAAAAGGCAGACAGGCAAATGGCCGAGCCGAGACTTGGGACCAATTGCAAGAGCAGTCGGTCGGTCGGGAGCTGGTCACGATGCGATGGGGAACCGGGAGAGCGCACAGAGAAGCCGATGGAACTTGCCGCCGGGCTGTATTGGCGCTGTTCCATACGGTATCAAGCCAGCGCCTCGGCTGTCGGACTTCCGCCAACAAGTGGGAAGCTTAATCCTCAGGGGTTGTCGCCACCACCATCATTGGCCGACACCGTCGTGGGAGCGTGGCAAACGTGGCATAGAACCTGTTCAGTACGGGTCAGGTATCAGATGTATCCCAGTTCGTTCGACGACGCAAGCAGAACCCGCAAGAGTGCGACACAACGGAAGAGCCCACAGTCGAGGATACCAGAGCAAGAATACTGGACGATGCTCACAAATCTCCGTCATTATTATTATTTGGCAGTTGCATTGGACTCGGTAATTTTGTCCTACGGATGACGATCCAGAGTCCATGGAACGCACTCTGTACACACCTTTCTCTGGATCTTCTTCATGCCCTGGATGGCCTTGGGGACTGGGGTGTTGATACCGCTGCCCGTCCAGGCTGTAAGGCAGGACACCAGACTACACAGTAGGCATGGCGGACACGGTGCCACACGGAATGATCCCCTTTTGTCATGGAACCGTCCCAGAATCCCTGTTGATTTCCTCGACCGGAGTCGACGGAATAATGAGAACTCGCCAACGTGGGGGAGACAAATCGGATAGCAGGATCCGTAGGGGGAGAACAGTCCGGGTTAACCCCGTCAGACAATTGCCGTTGATCAACTCCACGGTTTCTGTAGCCTGTCCAGCACCAGGCAGGTCCCGCGCATCTCGGAGACGTGGTCACTAGATACGGGAACCAGTTGAGGCAGGGGGTTAAGCCGGCATCAAAACATCCCCAGTCATCCGTCTGATCTTGGATTTGGGTGGGATGCAGGAGCGCTGTGGGCTCTGGATCCCATACTCCATACCGGTACACATCATTATTATTTGGCCCCGACCAAAACGCTCGGGGAAACGCGACCCCACACCCCGAGGTCTGCTGGCGTGTACCCACGCTTCCCCAGGTACGGCTCTGCGTAATGGACGGCAGATCCGAGCGTGTCAGGTCCCGTTCCCAGACTCCGAGTCGGCCAAATCTTGCTATCGGTGGTCGCTACCTATATCTAGATCTGCTCCCAGGTAGCGCTGATGGTCAGCGAACATAGAGGACTCCCTTGCGTCACCCTTCATCCTTCCCTCCGACTGCATTCCGGCATCCGACCGAGCTTCTCTCTTATCCAGTCACAACCCCCGCTGCTCAGATGGAGTTCCTTTCTGAGCTGAGTGCGCCCTCGCTTGCCATGGCTTCTGCGGCCACTGCAGCTGCAGGAGCATATCTCAACGCCAAACTCTCAATTTCCACAGACCTGCGCGCCATTCGCAATGATCAGGGAGCCGCAGCTCGTTTAGGCCAGCGTATCGCCCAATTGGGAGATACTGCCACGATCTACAAGATGCTGGAGCGGGTAGTCGAGGTCGAAGGTCATGGCTCTCGCGAAGCCCTGTGGTTTGAACAAAAGGCATGGACTTATTCTCAGTTAAAAGAACGTGAGTCGCTCTCCAATGTACCCTACTATCGCCTCATTGAGCCTATTGGCTGACGAAATGCCCATAGTGGTGGACCGATTTGCTGCCCTTCTACATGCGCGAGGCGTGAAGGCAGGAGACTCAATTGGCGTGTTTACCACGAACTCTCCTGAGATGTTCGTCACGATATATGCGCTATCGAAGCTGGGGGCTGTCTCAGCTTTGATCAACACGAGTCTACGAGGTAATTCCACCCACCCCCGGTCGAAATGAGCCAAACTAAGAGGAGACCGTTAGATGATACGTTCCTTCATTGTCTTGGAGTCTCAAATGCAACCTGTATCATTTCTACTCCAGACCTGTCTGAATTTGTCTGCTCCGAACTCCCACACACCGCGCTCAACCTGTCTTCCTTCGACGGCTTGTCAACAGGTCCAATAGAGCTTCTCACAGCTGCCGACCTGCAGCAATTTTCTCCTTCTGGGCTCCCTGCAGCCAAACGCTCTCCCAGGGACCTGGCCGCGCTCATCTACACGTCTGGAACCACAGGCAAGCCCAAGGCATGTGGAGTGCGCAATATGATGACTCTGATCACCTCCAACCCCCTCCAACCCGACGTCAATGACCCTTCCAAATACTTTCCTCTGCGGACTTATTCCGCCCTCCCTCTGTTCCATGGCACTGCGTTTTTCATTGGGATCTGTGCATCCGTCGGAAGTGCTGGGACGCTGTGTCTGCGTCGCAAATTCTCAGCCTCGAAATTCTGGAAAGATGTGCATGATTCGCGGGCGACTCGTGTTCTTTACATTGGTGAACTATGCAGATATCTCCTAGCGACGCCACCCTCCCCGTACGACAAAGACCACTCGTGCATTGTCGCAACCGGCAACGGCTTGCGAGGCGAGATTTGGGACCGCTTCCGGGACAGATTCGGTGTCCCCGAGATTCGGGAGTTCTATCGGTCGACCGAGGGTATTGCCAAGTTCGATAACCATGGTGTCGGCTCCTGGGGTGCTGGCAAGATTGGGTTCTCCGGGCCTCTCCGACGATTCCTTGAGGATGATACCTTGATTGTCAAGTACGACACCGAGACTGAGGAGCCGTATCGGGATCCCGTCACGGGTTTCTGCGTCCGAGCCAAGATTGGGGAAGAAGGCGAGGCTATTGGCCGGGTGCGGGACCGGGGCCTGTTGACCGAATATCTGGGCAACGAAGATGCGACGGAGAAGAAGCTGCTTCGCAATGTGTTCCAGAAGGGAGATTGTTTCCAGCGCACGGGGGATCTGGTCGTGCAGGACTCCGATGGCTGGATTAAGTTCCAAGACCGCGTTGGCGACACATTCCGCTGGAAGGGGGAGAATGTCAGTGCGGGAGAAGTTCGCGATCACATCTGCCAGATTCCGTCGGTCCATGACGCAGTCGTCTATGGTGTGAAACTGCGCAGGTAGGCATTCTTCAATCTTCCATTATTGATCGACGAGGATCAACGCTGACATTTCGGCAATTAGCTATGATGGTCAGGCTGGCGCTGCCGGTGTGACCCTGGAAGACCCCTCAGCAGAGAATGAATTCATGGCCAATCTGTACCGCGAGCTGCGCAAGAAGGGTGTTCCCACATATGCTATCCCCCGACTGGTTCGGTTGACAGAAAAGTAAGTTGATCTTCGTTTCGCTCTAGGCCACCGCTTCTAACTTCGATCACAGGGTGGCTACCGGAGTGACGTTCAAACAAGCCAAGGGAGATTTGACCAAGAAGGGATGGGATCCTCGCACCGATTGGAACGGCGACAAGCTCTACTGGTTGAACGATACGAGATATGAGAAGCTCAATGAGCAAGGCTGGTCCTCGATTGAGGCTGGCAGCGCGAAGCTGTGAGGTGTTGTTTATATTCTTTTTTTCTCGTTCCACGCAACGTAAGATACCTTAGATACATATATATCTTTCACCACGGAGGTGTGTTGGTGTTTCATGACAGCTTGTACATGATTTTTATACACTTATCTTCAAGACATTTCTATTGAAGTGATGCCCACAGCTATATACGAAGAAATAGACTTTGCCTGTACATATTGCAGGACGTCGTATAGGGATGCAATCAAGGCCCGTTGATTAGCCTTCAAGCAAATTCATCGAGCGGGATCTTCAATCTTCCGATGCTGTCGAATCCTGCTCACTCTTGAGCTGCAGGTATCGTTCTTGCTCTTGTCGACTCTTGTCAAGATCTAGCCAGAAGGCTAGAACCCCAAAACTCACCAGGCTCAATCCGAACAAGAAGTAAAACGGGGTCGAGCTGTTTCCCGACGGCGTGGCATCGATAATGGCGCTGGATATTAATGGACCAATGAAGGATGACGTCTTGCCGATGATACTGAACAAACTGAAGAAGAGAAAGTCGTGGCCTCTCGGTGCTACTTCAGATATCATAATCTGCGAATAACTGTACCAGGGACAGACAAAAAGTCCATAGAACGCCTGATAAACCTGCAGCAATATTCATTTAGTTTTCTCCTTTGGCTTCTGGGACCGACTATAGATGGAGACACTCACCCAGAACTCCCAGACATTGTGGAATCCGAACTTCTGTGTCCAGATCCCAATCATGCCCCAGCCATCAAGCAGGATGATTCCGACGGCGACAGCATTGAACATGGTCTTGGTACTCAGGTTGAACCGCTTCTGCGCGAACCAAAATCCATAAATCCCCACTGCCTGTATGCAAGCAATGGGTGATCAGTTGTTTGGTTCCGAATGCCTTGAGCTGAAGGGGTGATTTTTTTTGTCTCTTACCTGAGCTGCTATGCCGACAATCAAAAGATAGGTCAGCTGCAAGGTATTATAAGATACGACGCTATTCTGTAGCGTTGAGATCACAGTCACTGTGGTATTCAACGAGTCGCCGAGAAGAAAATAACCTATTCATGTTTAGTTCACCTATGCAGAGGACAACCAAATGCCTTCAGAAAGCGTCCTACCGATCAGATAGAGCAGACTCTGCTTCAATTTCCACACTTGTCTCAAAGCGTAGTAAAGCTGCTGAATACCCGCCACGATGATATTCTTTCCCTTCTGATCCTGTCCTGGTCGTCGCTTCTCGAGGAAAAACCACGGAATCGAAACCAACACCCACACCCCTGTCGCAAATGCGATGAGAACACTCAGTCCCCAATTGTTGTTCTCCTCACTGGCATTCACGTTGACAGCGAACATGATCCCGACAATGATTGCCAGAATAATGATTTCCGAAACCGACTGGACGTAGAAGGCAATATTGGCTAATTTCGAACGCTCCATCATATCCGCCTGATCATACTCCTCGCGCGATATATGGCCGGCGGTGAAGTCGTCAGCCTTGGCCTTGAGACTCGCGGTATTTCGCGCCAGGCCCGGAAAGGCGGCGAGCCAGAAGGTCAGGGTGGTCTGATAAGCAATCAACCCGACGATATATAGGCCGACACCGACATGCCATTTGTTGGGGGTGTGTACGCCGAGCCAACCGAAGCCGATTCCATACGCGACGAGAGATAACGTGATCAGGATGTTCGGCCTCCACGTCCCAAAATCCGCAAAGCTACCGATGACGAGAAACACGACGACCTGCGCTGCGAAAGATATGCCATTGCAGAGCAGCACGATACTCTCGATCGAGCGGGACCTTCCTGCAAAGACGAGAGTCCCTACTTCTCCTGCGGCCTGGTAGAGGAGATTCTGGAAGGCAGTCGGACCGAAGTCTGCCGGATGATTAAAATTTGCTCGGCTCCTGTGAGAAGTGGAAGGGAAGGCGCACTGAATAAGGAGAGCCCGTTGTTTCCGATGTAATACCTGAGATATTATTCAGTCCTGGCTCTCAGGGATAAGTTTTCCACGCACGCATAGTAGGCCCAAATTTCCCATTTCGTCGTGCGATATTTCTCGTCGAATTGATCTGGCGCAACCGGTTGCTCCAAATCTCGGTCCTGGCTGGAGGCCAGAGGACCTTTATCTGTCAATGAGATTTGAGAAGGAACCGGTTCTGTTGCCATGTTGAAGCCGTTCCCGCGTAGAGAATGGTTGCTGGCGTTGTTTTTTTGGGTCTCCCACGGGGGCCCCCAACGGACAGCTCTCTGATAAATAGTGAATTCAATAGACTAGCCTTGGAGAGCCGTCCCATGGGTCGGCGGGGCCAGCAGGATGGCTGGAAGCGTTAGGGTAGGAATGGCGAGCGCAAGTTGGATACCTCCTTCCTATTTGGCTTTAGCCTGAACGGAACAAGCAAGCAGCACGATGCTGAGCGGAACCAGGGCGACGCATGGTGTACGGGGGAGATGGCGACTAGTATTAGCTCACACGCCCGGCTCGCTTAAGGCACTGCAGCAGGTTGCGTCGGAGGGAGAGAGGAGATTGTATCCAGCCTCGCCAGTCGGTAGTTAAGCTTGCTGATCCCTCGCCTTGGCTTGGGGGGGCCTTGGCACTGCTGCACACCCAGGATGCTTCCTCATGCAAATCACATTCATTTCACATTGCAAATAAGGAGATGTTTCTGGTTCTCCCGGTGGAAATACATATTTTGGGTAACTTCGTAGAAAGAGGCAAAACTCCAACCCATGCTATGCCGAAGCGCCGATTCTCTGGTAGTGTGAACACAAAAGGGCAAAGAAACCAAGGACAAGTAGAAGGGAAGAAAAAAAGAACAATAAAATGACAACCCAGAAGCGACAAGCAAGACAAGACAAACCAAAGAGTGAAAGCCGTTATGAATCTCCATCCGACGATGCGCTCTCCTTGGACTTGCTCTTCTTCTTCTTCTTCTTCTCCTTCTTCTCGGAGCTGTCGACCTCGGCATCCCCCTCCTCCTCGCGCTTGCGCTTCTTCTCCTTCTTCTTCTCCTTCTTCTCTTTCTTCTCCTTCTTTTCCTTCTTTTCCTTCTTCTCCTTGACTGCCTGCTCCGGTTCCTCGGGAGCAATAAACGACTTGGCGCGTTCCTGCATCTTCTCCTCGCGCTTCTGGCGCTGCTTCTCCACGACCTCCTCCTTGCGTGCCCGATCCTTCGCCTCCTTTGATAGGAAGTACTCGCCCGACTCGATCTGCAGGTCGACCTTGCTCTTCTCCGGGGCCGGAGGGAAGGGCGTGTATACCTTCTTGGTCTTGTCGGTGACCTTGAATGGCATCCGACGCTTGGACAGGGTGCGCTTCTTGAAGTTGGGCAGGAAACGATCCCAGGACTCGTTGGCGAGCGTCGGGTCCTTGGCCAGCTCCCGCTTAATCATCAGCTCCTTGATATGGTAGATGGGGTGGATATTGGCCATGCAGTCGTCCACCACTTTGCGAACCTCCTTCAGGCCCTTGAATGGGCCCATGACGGCAACAGTATTTCCTTGGACCAGAATATAGGTGCTGGTGAGAAGCTCGAGCGCTTTCAGTGTGGAGCCTCCGGGGCCGAGGATACGCTGGCGACGTTTGACGAAACGTTCTTTGTTGCGGACTTGGCTTCGGATCTTGATGATATCGCATGCGACGTCGTCTTCGAGAATTTTGAGCGCCTAGAAAGACAGTGTCAGTGGAGAGGGGACTATGAAGTCGAGGCAACCGCTCTCATAAAACGGGAGATTGACTCACCTGTTGCACCGGTACACTTCGGGAAAGTAGCTTGATCAAATCACGGGCAGCCAGAATCGCAGCCGGGTCAAAGGTTTTCCGAGTCGTCTTCACCGTCATACTACCCTCCACCAAATCGAGGGTGCAGGCAATCCCGTGTTTCTCGAGTGCTCGCGTGATCACGGGCCATGCTTCCTTCAGATAGACCTCACGGTATTTGGGGAAAAGCGTAGCGAAAGACGATTCCTCTGCGAAACTGCCGGCGGCATTGTCCTCGGGCTTAAACTGGTCGATCTGGGGACCGTTAGAAAACAGACGTGCATAATCAATCCGACCGAAGAGAGATCGCAACGAACCTTCCATTTGTCAATGTCGGGAGTGTCCCAGGGTTTTTCGCGCTTGTAGGTGGACGGCATCGTGGGCCTGTTT
>RHLO01000303.1:0-12335 GCA_003719415.1 Aspergillus olivimuriae
CCCCTTGGTATCCATCCCCCTTCCCCGTCCATTTCGCTTCTCGCTTCTCCAATTTCTCCCCTGGCCGGGCTCAGCTTGCTTGGTCGCTTGCCGCTATCCCTTTCTCGGCCACTCGTCTGAACTCTCTCCCATCCACTCCGGCCTCCCGGTGCGCGTGGAATCCGTCTCGTCGCCTCGCGCCCATCCTCCCAGTGAGTCGCCTCGCGGCTGTTCTCGTTCGATTGATCAGTTGCGCGGTCACCGTCGCTGTCTGCCCCGGGAACTCTTTCCGCCTCCCGTCTCGTCGCACCACACGACCGGTTCTCCTGGGCTCACTCCAGGACCTCCGTGACCCCGAATTCCACCTGCAACCCAACACCCGCTTGCGTGGAGACAACCGTGGGTTCGTTTGAGCAGCTCGTTCGATTGAGCCGATTGGACCTGGCTTCTCCGCGCAAGACTGTGGCATTTCCGTGACGCAGACCCCCATTGCATCATTGTGTCGCAAGGTCTGGGGGTTGAGGCTTCTGGCTGATCGAGGCTTGGTTGCGATTCCGGTTCACTTACCCTCCCGGCAACATGTCCCATACTCAGCCCTCACCCACGGGAGCCGTGACGCCTCACCATGGTCACATTGCCGCCCACCCACAGGTCAACGGCCACCTTCCCTTGCAAGCGCAAGGCCAGAAGGGCCCCCCTCTCAACACGGCGCAGAAGATCGCGGCCCTCAATGAGCAAGTGTGGCTCCAGATTGGTATGTTCCCGCCCTCGACGAACCGTGTCTTTTCCCCTGCTTTCCCGTGGACACGCTGACACCCGCGTCATAGGGAGCTTGACCGAGCTTTTGGGTGATCTCGAAGGTGCGATGAATGCGTACGAACAAGCCCTGAGACACAACCAATGGTCCATTCCCGCGATGAACGCCATCTCCTGCATTCTTCGCACGAAGGAGCAGTTCCCCAAGGCCATCGAGTACCTGCAAAATATCCTGAAACTAGATCCCACGAGTGGTGAAACTTGGGGTAGCTTGGGTAAGATTCTCGCGCTCCCAACACCTTAACACCGCAATTGACCATTTCAGGCCATTGCCATCTGATGATGGACAATCTGCAGGAAGCGTATACGTCTTATCAACAGGCCCTCTATCACCTGCGTGATCCCAAGGTAGGTATCTTCACATGGCTTTTATAAGTGGAAACCATCCTAACAATGACTTCCCTACAGGAGCCCAAGCTGTGGTACGGAATTGGCATACTCTATGACCGCTATGGATCCCTTGATCATGCGGAGGAGGCCTTTTCCCAAGTCATGCGTATGGCGCCTGATTTCGAGAAAGCCAATGAAATCTATTTCCGACTGGGAATCATATACAAGCAACAGCAGAAGTTCAATCAGAGCTTGGAGGTGAGTTTTTGTCAATGTGCGGAAGTTTGTCTGTCCGACGAATGCTTATATTCCACAGTGCTTCAAATATATAGTCACCGACCCTCCGCGGCCCCTGACAGAAGAAGATATCTGGTTCCAGATCGGCCATGTTCATGAGCAGCAGAAGGACGTAAGTGAAAGCTAGGCCTGTTGGTATCTGAAACCACCGCTGATCTAGATTTAGTTCGATGGTGCCCAAGCAGCCTATCGACGTGTTCTCGAACGCGACCCCAACCACGCTAAGGTCCTGCAGCAGCTTGGTTGGCTGTACCACCAACAGAGCACGAGCTACACAAGTCAAGAGAAAGCCATCGAGTACCTCGAGAAATCTGTCAGTGCAGGTATGTTATCATCTTTCTGTCGATCTGCGATTTTACTTTTTTGTCATCGGACATGTCTAATGGTATTTTTGAAACAGACAACACCGATGCGCAGAGCTGGTACCTTCTGGGTCGCTGTTACATGTCCCAAGCCAAGTATCCCAAGGCATATGAAGCCTATCAACAGGCGGTCTATCGTGACGGTCGCAACCCTACTTTCTGGTGCTCGATCGGTGTGCTTTATTACCAGATCAACCAGTACCGTGACGCACTTGACGCCTACTCGCGTGCCATTCGCCTCAACCCTTACATCTCAGAGGTCTGGTACGATCTGGGAACCCTGTACGAGTCGTGCAACAACCAGATTGCCGACGCTCTTGATGCGTACGGCCGTGCTGCTGATCTTGACCCTGGCAATGTTCACATCAAGGCACGCTTGCAACTGCTCCAGAGCCAACTGTCTGGCTCCAACCCGAATAACGCCCCGGCCCCTCAGCCACAGGATGTCCACCCTCAGGCGTACCAGGCTCCTGGCGTTGGAGGACCCCCGGCTCCTCAATGGGGCGCACCAGCTCCCACTGGCGGACCGCCTCCTCAGCCCCCAGCTCCTCCGCGGCAGATTGCTGACTGGAACCGTGGCCTCAACGAACTCCAGTCCCAGGCCCAAGCCCCTGGGCCCAATGGCTTTGATCACCGTGATGCAGTTCGGACGTCCACTATTCAGCAGCCCAGCCCTCGACAGGAGCCTGGCAGGGTCTTCCCGGAGGCTGTCCGTCCCCCGCCCGGTGCTCGGTCGCCCAAGTCTGGCGCCCTTCCAGGCCCAGGCGCCTACCCGCCTCCCCATGCGCTCCCGCAGCTTGCCAACCCTCCTCCGGCGCCCGCTCATGATCGCTCACACAGCGGCGCGGCTGCCTTTAGCTCTGCCACTCGTGGCGCATTGCCTCCTGCCCCCGCAGCTCCTCCCGCCGGTCCTGGTGCTCCTAATGGTGCTCCTGGCTCTGCTGGCCCTTTGCCCCCGTATCACCGTCCGTTCACTCCCCCGACCGAAATTCGGCCGATTCGCGATGAGAGACCGTCTTCGCCTGGCTCCACTTACCCACATCAGCAATACCACCATGGCCCTAGCGTCCCTCCCGTGCACGGCGCTAACAGCACTGGTATCGCTAGTGGCGCGCCCGCCCCGGCCTCAGCCATCACTGCTGCTGAGGCCGCTGCTCGTGAGCGCGAGGACCGCCCTGCATCGGCCATGAAGCGTGGTCGCGAATGGGAGGCGGAAGCCGGACCGACCAAGAAGATTGCCAACGAAGAGAGCCGCGCACGTTTGGAGGAGCAACTTCCTCGCCGTGTCACCCCTCCCAACCGGATGCCCTCTCCCGGAGAGATGCAGCGCCGGAACTCGTCTGAAGCGCGCCGTGACGACCAACGCCGCTCCAAAGAAAGCTATCACCCTTCGGAGGCCGCTCACCACCCCCCCACTCTGCCGTCGATCCAGAACATGCCGCCGCACGCCGCTGGTGGCCCGAGCCTTCCACCGATGGCGGAAAGCCCCGTTGCTCCGTCCACTGGACCTCCGTCCGGACCCCCGACTGTCCAGGTGCCGGTGAAGGAGGAGACCCGCACTGGCGAACAGCCCACGGCCCATGAACCTGCAGCCCGCAAGATGGATGTTGATGAAAACTACGATGATGATGGCGATGATGAGAAGCGGGCAAGCACTGCTATCAAGGGCAGCCCAGCCGCCAGCGGATCAGCGACTGCAACCGGCAGCAATGGTGGCCTGAACGGAAACAGTGGCACTCCTCAGAAGCCGGAGTCGTCTGCTTAAGACCCCGGGTCTGGGTTGCAATAGCATTATGGTCAGGGCGCTTTCGCGTCGAGGCATTTAGTGACCTGACCCCTGGATGGTAGAGGCTTACGGCGAGACGTTCATATTCCCTCGTTCACTTCATATTTCCCCTCTTTTTTTCTTTGGTTCCTCCGTCATCTTCCCTTTATGTTCAACCTTTTCGATTTGACATCATATCCGAGTGTGGAAGGTGGTCAGCTGTGATTGACAGCTGCATGTGTATTGTACGATTCCGGTCGGCAAACAGGGGCGGTTTTGCTTCTTCTTTGTGTATCTACTTACCCATGTCTATTATTTCTATTGATTTGTTTGGTTGATATTTCTTTGAGCCGTGCGATAACCCCTTTGTTGAAATTTCTGTTGTATCGACTGTGTGTTGGGCACGTCCTGTCACATAGCCATCATGATCACATTTAAAATGGTACACTGTTTGGAATTGGTGGTGATTTTTCGCAGTCTGCGCCGAGAGTAATTGACTTAGTCCAGAGTATGTTTGTCTGGAAAGCATGGTACCGGAGATCTCCTTGCCTGAATAGGTACAACACAACCATGTTCTGCCTCGTCTGTCGCGAAGCATATCTAAGGCCGATATGTGAGGAGCGGTTTCCCTCAACCGAGGGCGGTGAGAAAGCCTCTGAGCCAGTGCGGGACGTCACGTGGTGTCCAGGAGGCGAGGGTGCCTCAGGCGAGAACGGGTGGAGTCGCTTAACCCAAAGCGGCAATTCGCTAAGGGCAGCCCACAACTCGTTAAGCCCTGCAAAATACACTCTCCGGCAAATTCTGGAGATAACACTCTCACTCACCACCTCGACGACTAACGACAACAGGGTCAAGATGTGAGTCCCCAACGCCATCTCATCGACGATTGAGCCTGCCAGAGAAGCAGCTGGCTAATTCTTTTCGCTTTGCAGGAGTCACCGGAAGTACGAAGCGCCTCGGCACGGTTCGTCTACCTTTTCTTCCTCTTCACCATCGACACGGCTTCGACTGGTGGGATTGGGTGTATGCGTGTGAATGGAATACTGACATGGTCCGACAGGCTCTCTTGCCTACCTCCCGCGCAAGCGCGCCGCCCGTCACCGCGGAAAGGTCAAGAGGTCAGTCAGATTTTTTCTTTCGTCTCGTTTTGTGCTGGTTGTGTGTGCGGTCGAATTCGTGAAGAGCGATTATACTGAGACTGGTTTTTCTACGACAGCTTCCCCAAGGATGACCCCAAGAAGCCCGTCCACTTGACGGCCTCCATGGGCTACAAGGCCGGTATGACCACTGTTGTCCGTGACCTTGACCGTCCCGGTGCCAAGATGCACAAGAAGGAGATTGTCGAGGCCGTCACCGTTGTTGAGACTCCTCCTGTAGGTTTTCCACAGCGATCTCTTTTTCTGTTTTCGGCACGTCTTGGAGTGAGGGAGGAAAAATTCTCTCTCGAATGGCGTGATGCGGTTGGAGGATTAAGAACTAACGGGGTTTCTTTTTAGCTCATCGCTGTCGGTGTCGTCGGTTACATCGAGACTCCCCGTGGTCTCCGCTCGCTCACCACCGTCTGGGCTGAGCACCTGAGCGACGAGGTCAAGCGCCGCTTCTACAAGAACTGGTACAAGAGCAAGAAGAAGGCCTTCACCAAGTACGCCAAGCAGCACGCCGAGGAGAACGGTGCTGCCGTCACCCGCGAGCTCGAGCGCATCAAGAAGTACTGCACTGTCGTCCGTGTGCTCGCCCACACCCAGGTCCGCAAGGTCCCTCTCAAGCAGAAGAAGGCCCACTTGATGGAGATCCAAGTCAACGGTGGTGCCGTCGCCGACAAGGTCGACTTCGCCCGCAACCTCTTCGAGAAGCCCATCGAGATCGACTCCATCTTCGAGAAGGACGAGATGATCGATGTCATCGCCGTCACCAAGGGTCACGGTTTCCAGGGTGTTACCAGCCGTTGGGGCACCAAGAAGCTTCCCCGTAAGACTCACAAGGGTCTCCGTAAGGTTGCTTGTATCGGTGCTTGGCATCCCAACCACGTCCAGTGGACTGTTGCCCGTGCCGGTCAGATGGGTTACCACCACCGTACCTCTTGCAACCACAAGGTCTTCCGCATTGGCAAGGGTACCGATGAGGGCAACGCCTCCACCGAGTTCGACATCTCCAAGAAGCAGATCACTCCGTACGTTTCCTTGTCCCCAGTTTGGTTACTCGAGGTCCAAATATTAATTCTTTTTGCAGTATGGGTGGTTTCGTCCACTACGGTGAGGTCAAGAACGACTTTGTCATGCTCAAGGGCTCCATCCCCGGTGTCAAGAAGCGTGTCATGACTCTCCGCAAGACTCTCTACCCCCAGACCAACCGCCGTGCTACCGAGAAGGTCGAGCTCAAGTGGATCGATACCTCCTCCAAGTTCGGTCACGGTGCTTTCCAGACCCCCGAGGAGAAGCGTGCCTTCCTGGGTACCCTCAAGAAGGATCTCGTCACTTCTGCTTAAGGTGTTTACGATGTCGGTATGGAGTAGTTCAAATTTATATTTTCTTCAATAAAAAAAGCGAATACCTTTTTTCTAGTCCTGCGTTCCCCGTTCCATGTGTAGATACCTGGGGACTTTGCTGTAGACTGTAGATTGGTGGCTGGCTGGGTTGGGGGAATTCGGTCTGAGGAAAACCTTTTCACCTGCCAAGCGGGCAGAACACCATCCATTTTCCCTTCGCTCCAGAAGAATTCTTCTCCCCAATCATTTAGGGCTCACTTGCAGGACCATTTTCTTGACTGTCCCCTGCATCTTATACTTCTCCAACTATTGGTTCTGACTGGACTTTCCTCTAGCGGGGTCGAGGCACTCATGTGGACGAGCACCAGCCGCACCAGTCTGCATTGCGTCATTGGCCGCATCGCCAGTCCAGCATCATCATCACCACTTCTTCCCACTCTGCAGCTCTCTCCTCGTTCTTTCCACTTCCACCAAGACCACCGACTACTCTCCGGAAACCTACGTGCTAATTATCAGCTCTCTTTCTCTCATACTCTGTCTCACGTCCGTCCCCTCCCACGGAAATCCCATCAACCACCGCCTCAACGCACCATCACCACCACCCCCGCTATGTCCTCCGATGATGCCTACATGTCCTTCCTGGACAAGGCCAACGCAGACCTCGACAGCGCCCGGGCCGAGCACGCCAGACGGGCTTCCGCGCCTCGCATTGAAACGGTAGACATGAATGTGCGCGTGCCGGGGCCGTTGACTTCAGTGGATGCTTTCTACACGTCTGAGACGGACGAGCCGTTTGAACCAGTCACGCTGCGGTGGGATGGGGCAGCGAGAGGGGTCTGGCCGGATTCTGGTACGTATATCTCGGGTGTTCAGCTATCGGCCGGTCTTTCATGTTGTTTTCCCCCGGTCCATCTATCAAACTACGTATCATTGCTCCTGTGTCGATGCGGCGAATGCTCACGGAGAACTGAACAGGACATCTTTCGGGCCTGATCTCCCCAAACGCCGACCTCTCAGACTCGATCACGACCATCACCCCGTCGTCGTTTGACCCGCGCAACCAGTATGCGGGAGTGTTGCGGGCGGTGCGGGCGGCGGCGGCGGAGTCCTCTGGGGGTGAGGAAGGGGGCGTGGAGGTGAAAGTCTATCGGGTTGAGACGGGAAGCACCCGGGTGGAGTATTTTGTGCTGGCGTTGGATGTGCAGGGAGGGTTGATCGTGGGAGTGCGGGCGAAGGCGATTGAGTCTTGATCTTTTGCTTGATCGGGGTTTGGTTTTCTGTTGTCTGTTTTGGTGTAATTGTTGGGTGGATGGGTGCGTGTCCATGCTTATGTATATGGAGGTACCCGTGGACATGATGATATGGTTGAGGTTTTTCTGTACTGTGTATGACATGGGCTGCTCCAGACGAGTTGTATAATTTCATGACAGGATCCGCTTTCCCACCCCATTGTGTCTACTGACTCTCACTGGAGATACTATTTTTGCGCAGACTCCACTGAGATACCGGTTGTTAATGGCGTGTCGGCATGGCAGCAGGCAAGGGGGGTTTGAACAGGGTTTGAGGGCGGAATGAGGGTAGCAATGGAGGTGTCTCATTTGGTGAGAAATTGGGATAAATATGTGACTCTGAAGGAGTGGGTAAGTAGTGTCGTCGCTACGTTGGTCTGGGAGTATCCTGAGATGCTGATGTATATCCTTGAGGTTCTATATTCCGGCACCGATTTACCACCACACCGACATGAACTTCTCACGTATGCAAGACATGAGAGATTCTGAGGATCTCAGGCCCCCCTCGGTCGATCTGGACGTGAAATGGAATGACGGGTGCTGTGGAATGCACGAGGAATGCAGGGACAAAATGCTTGGCGCCGTTGATGCGCAAACTGGATCATCTGGATCGACACGCCCGAGACGGCAACCAGATTCCTCATCTCCATGCCTCCCTCTTCCCCGGTAAACCTGCATCTTCGCTGGTGCGAGCCCTTGTGCTGCGCCTCGAGTCGCGACAGCGGACTAGATCGCAAAATGACAATGGGGGACAGCACCACACCAAGCGTCTCAGCACGCTCGCATTCCCCCATCCAGGGCCAGACGCCAGGATTAAGGTTGCGACGTTGGTCTCATCCCATTACACGGCATCAGGGTATGAGGGGCATGTATGTAGGGAGAAGTCCAGGACGTGCGTCGCCCGCCCCCTTCGCACGCCTCATGCATTCAGGCTTCCATTCCCTGGGTCTTTGTTTTGCTGTCCCGTCTGTCGGTTCATGATCCACTGTCGCACAGTGTTGCACCATCTCTCCCTCTTCCTCCCCAACGTCTACTCGCGTCGCCCACTCGTCTTGGTGCTTGTCCGGCACTCGACCATTCAGTACATGATCCGACTCCTGGGAGCTGCCCTTGTTCCTGTCCACTCGCTATTCTTGCCTTCATGATACCCATTGCGCGTCTGGCTTCGTTGTCGCCCACCTACTAATCCAGCACCGCCGTCATCCCACGAAAGCAAACGACAAGCGCCGTCCAAACACGTTTCTTCCTGTCAGCTGCAGTCCATACGTCCATGGAATCGATCTGGTGAATCGATCTTGCAAGACTGCTCATCACCCCACTTGATTTGCACCACCAGGACGAAGGTGTATAGCTAGCCCGCGACTGCACCCACTCGCCGGGGAAGGCCGATCGTGAACGCAGCCCCGACGGAGACGAATCGACACTGCGTGTCTTCGAAGACAATGGCCGACGGCTCACCCAACCCAAACACCCAGCCAGAGGTGGGAGAGGCGCCCCCTCATATTCGGGTCAACTCCGGACAACATGACCCCTTCCAAGACAGCCCATCCGACGAGCTTCCTCCGGGCCCGCCACGCAGTCACTCGATCGGAAGGGCCCTGACGCCAGGCCTGACCCATTCGCCCTCAATCGGAACCATGCACACCGTGTATGCCTCGTCGCAGCCGCAAGAATCTACCGAGCTCTTAATCCCCCCACAACCGCATCGCGCCAGGGAAAAGTTCGGCAACAGCCTCACGCCACAGATGTCCCATATCTCCTCCCGAAGGACGAGCTGGAGCTCCGAGGCGCCGAGCTACGATACGAGGAGCTACGGATACTCCCATTTTGAGGATTCGCAGGCGCCGTCATGTGTGGAGAGTGACGTCCAAGATGTCAACACGCAGACGGTGGTGGAGAAGTTCAACATTATGCCGACCGAGGGGTTGCTTCTGTTTCGTGGAGATGTAGAGTATGACGACTACCTGCACAACCCGGATGAGAACGACAAGGAGAAGCAATGTGATATCTGGAACCGGCGTGGAATGATCAATCTTGGGGGGCTGATCTTACTGACGCTGGGTTTCTTAATGCTCTTCATAGGATATCCGGTCATGTATGAGTTGTCTCCATGGTGTCTTGGAAATGAACGCGTGGCAGCTGATATATTTCTAGAACGGCCATGCAGGACCATAAGCACAAACCAAAGTGCGAGGCTGGAGACACCCTGTGTTTGGATGTGGGTGATCGACCCTTGCTGTCGAATCTGCGTCGCGGACTTATCGACCCGCATACGCCCAAGTCTGCCATGACCAAGACTGCGGTGGATGGTAAGGAGTGGAAATTGGTGGTATGTGGTGGTCGATGCGATATGGAAGGTGTTTCCCCATGCAGCGCTGACGGGTTCTAGTTCTCGGATGAGTTTTCTACTCCCGGTCGGTCGTTTTACGATGAGGACGACCCCTTCTTCCAGGGGGTGGATCTCTGGTACGGTGTGACACGAGATTTGGAAGTGAGTCGGCCATCCATGGTTTTTGGGAATCTGTCTAACCATTTGGTAGTGGTACGACCCTGATGCGATTACGACCCGTGACGGTGTGCTAGAAATCCGGTTCGATGCCTTCAAGAACCATGAGCTGCAATACCGCTCCGGCATGCTTCAGAGCTGGAACAAACTCTGCTTCACCGGCGGACGTCTCGAGGCTAGTATCTCGCTACCGGGATCGGGTGAGGTATCTGGTTTCTGGCCGGGTTTCTGGGCGATGGGCAACCTGGGGCGACCGGGATACGCAGCTACGACGGAAGGGATGTGGCCGTACAGTTATGAGGACCGATGCGACGCTGGAATCACCCCGAACCAGAGTTCCACTGATGGGATTAGCTACCTGCCCGGCATGCGTCTACCGGCGTGTACCTGTGAAGGGGAAGATCACCCACATCCCGGGAGGTCTCGCAGTGCCCCGGAAATTGATGTAATCGAAGCGAGCGTCATGCCGCTGAACAACGACCCGAATGCGGTGATTGGCACTGTGTCGCAAAGTTTGCAGATGGCCCCATTCGACATTTGGTACATGCCCGATTATGGTATGGAATCAACACTGCTACTGCATTGAAATCAAAGATCCGTCCAACTAACAGCACGCTTAGATTATACCGCTGTATACGATCCCTACATCACCCAGATCAATTCCTACCGTGGCGGTCCCTATCAACAAGCCATGTCCGGTCTGACCAATCTGAACAACGCCTGGTACAACGGCACCGCCTACCAGTCGTATGCCTTTGAATATTCCCCGGGGGCCAAAGGTCAGGTCACCTGGTTTGTCGGGGAGGACAAGACTTGGACGCTGGACGGACGTGCCCTTGGCCCGAACGGTAACATCGGACAGCGCATGCTCCCCATGGAGCCGATGGCCATTGTCATGAACCTGGGTATGGCGTACAATTTCGCAGCGATTGATGAATCCATCCGCGAATACATGCCTGGGTTCATGCGGATCGATTACATTCGGATTTACCAAGACCCGGACGAGGAGAGCGTCACCTGTGATCCTCCAGGGTATGAGACCAGCGAGTATATCGCCAAGCACCCAAAGGCCTACAATAATCCTAATGTGACGACATGGTAAGTCATTCCTGCAGGATAGCATGTGACTTGGAATGTTCACTGACGATGGCACAAGGGCCGATGCCGGGTATGACTGGCCACAAAATAGCTTCATGCATGGGTGTTGATCTGCTTGCTGTCCTGTTCCACATTGAACAGTCGAGGACGCGGTACTTGGTTGGTGCGAGACACATCCACTCCCGTCATTCCTGTCTCCAGCACTATTGCTCGCTTGCCTCTTGCGTACCCGCATCCTCGATTCTTGTTGACGTGGAACCTGCCTCTTTGACTGTCAATTTTAGCGACAATCTGCTTCGGCGTTCGGCGCATTCTCAACCAACCCGGAATCATATGCGGAGTCGGTTGATTTCAGCGTGTACGATGCATGTGTGCACCGCTTTTTCATCTCTTTCTTGTATGCTGATGTTTCCATTACCTTTTTGTAACTTGCCTTGTTCTATATTGCCTTCTCTCGGCTCATTGGTGGAGCGTCAGACTCGGCGGGGCCTTTGATCTAAGCAGATACTCAACCCGATTCTAGAGGATGTTCATTTAGTTTTGTTTCCTATACCTTGATTGACAATACAATACATACTCTCGAGTCCTTTTCGGCTAAATCGAGGTGATCGATGGACGGCCTGATGGAGTTGGCGCGATCGACGCTGACTAAGATTATCTGCCTGAGGTTGCTTATCCTCCGCATATCTGCCATTCATCCCCATACAACAAACTCACGCGCACCACCTGCACTGACGGATTCCTCCCTGCTGGACAGGGCAGTTCCACCCTCACAAAACATTAGCTGCATTCATACTCATCTACCAAATCTAATACGCGACCTTTGCATTCAAGCCGCGACAACGAACAGAAGCACCAGGCGAGCAGAATGTCCAACGCGAACCTCCCGCCCACCGGCCGTCTCGGCCATAACCCTATCGTGATTGACGACGACGAAGATGACGACAACGAACGCGACCACAGCACTACCTCGGACGAAACGACAGACGATGAAATGCAGCTCGATTATCAGGGCCGACTGGGCCATTACCTCGATCAACAGGGTATGGGATTCCGTACGTTTCCCTGGTGTCTCTTGTATCCGACAATCCAAACCAAACTAGGATCGATCGACGATAGAACAACATACAAAAGAGATATATGCAAGAGAAGACAAATCAGCTAACATTATACTCTGTCCAGGCTACCAACCCCAACCGCAAATCCCCCGACATCCCCGTCCCTCAATGCCAGGCTACACCACCACCACCACCACGAACCTCGAACAGGAAAAGAAGATCCGAAGTCGACTCCGCGAGGAACGTCACGCCGCGCTATGCGTCCTAATGGATAGGGAGTTGTTGACCGTGCAAGCTCTCGCCGCACAGGAGGTAGTCACCCTTTCCATCCTCCATCCACCCACCCACCC
>RHLO01000304.1:0-43778 GCA_003719415.1 Aspergillus olivimuriae
GGGAGAGGAATGGCTGGACGGGATTATCGAGGCTTCTCAAACGATGCAATTTTTGTGTCGCGAGCGTTGATGTGGCGGTGTCAACAGAGGCACCGCCACGAATATCATCAGCCACCATGTTGCTGCACGTGATAAGAGATACGTGAGGAGCGAAATACTCAGCAACCTGACCGGTACGTTGTTTCTCCGCTCCGTCCGGCATTTCCCCCTTCCGGTTCGGATTTGGGATCTATCAAATCCACGCCGATCCCTCTGCCCACACCTGGGGTTGCCACCGATCTCTCATTGCTCCTCATGGTACGAGCCATTCTGGAACCCGTCCATTGAGAGTGGCGACAGTCGGGAGCGAGACAATAGTCTATAAGGCGGAAGAAGCAATACTGCGTGAAAGGCAAGACTAAGGATATCGCCGTCAGATGAATGATGTATCACATTGAAGCGGACAAATTCGCAAAGTTCAGGACCCCATGCTTCGAGAACCATGAAGTTATCATCTCTCTCAGTATCCAATGAACCGTCTCACTCGCTTATCAGACGGCGCCATGGAGGCCAATTTAGTCATTCCGGGTTGTCCTCCGGCAACCGATGCGACTATTCATTGCAGACGAAGACGCGATCGACCGATCTCTTTCCACAAGAGAGATGTACAGATGACAAAAGGATTTCGGTGAACGAATCCTCTTGATGAGTGCTATCAGCGATGCTGGTTTGAGAAGAGAAATGAAGCCAGCCTTCCCGCCGTCTCTTTACGTAAATATAGGCGGCCAGCAATATCAGCCGATAGTTCCTAGCCTGAGATCGATGCACATCTCTACCAAGAGCTCTGGGAGGCACAAACTCAATGACTGCGGCGGTACACAGTACTAAGAGCCGCACGGGTGGAAGCCCTCTGGAAGCCTGCCCGGTTTCCGATTACACAATATTCTGAAACTTATCATTCGCATCTTTGCTTTTGCCGTCTCTTCCCCAGCTGAGCTGACTCGTGCTCCCCAAGGCGCTGTTACCGCTTCAACCCATGCAGCCAAGCAGAAGCCAAGTACAGAGTAAGGATGGATAGGAGTAACCCCTGAACGTTCACCCTCACTGCCTGCAGGGCTTATTATTTCGAAATGAATGGTTATCCGGTTATCGCCGAACAAAGCACTCTGTTCCAGGGACTCTGGGAGGTGTGGAGACCGTAGAGTGGTCCCTGACCGAGGATCACTGGGGCTTTGCTGTGTGCTGTGGACTTAGGGTTCCCACTGATAAGGATCTCGCGCTTGACAGGAAGACGCTCGGCTTGGCCAACTCCATACCCCGAACTATCGGCTTGTGTGCACGTCGGGTTCTCTGCGCCTTCCTTTGCGGTTCCATGAATCAAGATCGCATCCCACTTGGTGGTCCCTCCCCCCGGATGAGGGAGGGATCATTGCTCTAGCAGGCTCGCTTGACGTGGTTCCTGCATGATGATCTACATCCTGCCAAGATCTATTGAACCTCATTTTTGGTTCGTTGACCTTTGTTGCCGACGCTGTCGTTGGCTGTTCAAGCTCTTGCTTTTCTTGGCCTTCGTGGAATACCATCTGACTCCCCACAGATTGTTGTCTTCTTATCAAGATGCATCATCACGCCGAGGGCCGGCCTGCCGATCTTTACCTCGACGCGACAGATTTCGACATAGTTGCTGATCGTCCAGTTCACAGATTCCCTGCCTCCATTCTCGAGAGCTGAGTTCCAAGTTCAACTTCGAAGATAACGAATTTAGGTCATGTCATTGGATCATCATGGGGATTATTAGGATCGCACCCTCAGGTTTAGTCATTCAGCTCGGCCTCGAGGATAAAAGGCGTCCTGAGTCCGCCTGAGCTTTGGTTCAAATCATCCAGACAAGCACTTGTCAACTTCAATACCATCATTCACTCTCAGCAATCTCACCTTCGAACTCTCTCGTTCAATAACAACCACCACCATCAAAATGAAGTTCTCCACAGTCCTTTCTCTCTTCGCCGCCGGCGCTGCTTTCGTCTCCGCTGCTCCCACCTCCGACGAGACCTACCTCGTCAAGGCCAAGTGCATCAAGCCTTTCCTGTGCTGTGGTGAACTCAAGACCCCTCTCGACGGTGTCGTCGACCCCATCCTTGAGGCTCTCCATCTTGGCCCTCAGGCTATCGTGAACTCCATCGGTGTTGCTTGTATGTGAAGCTATATCCCGCCGCACTCCTGGAACTTCCTCAATAATATTAACTGTTTCCAGGCCACGCCTACGATGAAACCTGCCCTACCGGCCCTAAGTGCTGCAGCGAGGCCAACCTCCTTGTAAGTGTTTCTGCAAGTGCCCTTGTTTGAACTGAACAACCCCTAATCGATCTCTAGGACGGCACCGTTGCCCTGGGCTGCAACGACCTCGCCTTCCCCGAGGATGCCCTCTAAATGAATTGCATATCATGATACCGTGGATGACCTACCGTTCCAACCCTGCTTGTACCATACCGCGAACGGGATCGGTCTCTCACGGGTGAGCGCACATAGTTTCTTCTGATGGGCCTTTCCTTGTCCATATGTTTTTGCGATAAATTGCTTTAATGTACTTGACTTACTATACTTGACAAATTTATTTCCTTATGTCGCCCCCATCGGTCTCGTAGAATACAGGAATATTCTGAACCAAGATTGATCTCAGGCTTGAATTATCCTAGCTATTGACGGAAATTGGAACTCTCTGGGGATAAAGTAGCCTTCACAAGATCGATGAATAGGGACTACATGACTTGCAGTGCCTGACTAGTGGTATGGATGGAACAAAATGCAAAGGGTTCTTGAACGGTGGCGAGAAGGTTCCATACAATGAAGCTGATGTTGCAAACTATTGGAAATCGTGGGGTACCGAGAAAGATACAAACAGAGCTAATGCAAAACATGAAAAGTGTATAGGAACAGTTTTTGGTTGTTCTTCTAGCTTTTCATCCGCTATTTGACAACTTATTATGATTGTATCCAGCTAATCTACTCGCTTCTACGCTGTAAATCTGCGAGCAAACCAAGCAAGAAATGAGCAAGTCTTTTGGCCTAAATCATTGAGCCTAATGGAGAAACTAATAGGCTTGATTGCAAGACATTCTGCTACTTAAATTCCGATTCAACATAGAAGTTTCCTGAACCCTCGCGCAACTTTACCCGAGAGCCGTCAGACATATAACCAGATACGTCACGAACACTCAGTGGATCTGCCAATGTTGTATTTAGGGAGTGACAATATTGAAGCCGGGGTCACCCGGGTCGAGCAGGGACGAAAGAGTGTGAAGAGTACTGCTATCACCATCGATCTTGATACCGGCCTTCTCCAAACCCTCAGGATCGGGTCCATAAACTGCAAGTGCAGGTAATTGCTGACACGAACCCGTCAGTGTCACATCGGCGTTGCCAGGCTGAGCAGCCGTGCTATAAATGAGCGCGCCATTGGACAGCCAAAGACGATAGGTGAGATTCTTATCAGTGACGACAACGTCGATAGCCAGTTTCTTGTCCCAGGCCTTCGGGCCGTTGATCTGAATAGCGAGGCTGTCAAAGAGCATTTCAGGTGTGAGCTGTGCTACCACATCCGCCGAGGCGGACTTCGTCGGTGTCCCAAAGTTCCCGCTGCGCAGTTCAGTCGTCCCGGAGATAAAGAAGTTTCTCCATGTGCCGTTCTCGGCGCCATATCCGAGCTGCTCGTAGACATCTGCGAGTAGAGTCCGGGCTTCCGAGTTGTCGGGATTGGCAAAGATTGCGTGGTTGAGGATCTCCGCTGCCCAGCGGAAGTCACCGCTGATGAGAGCCTCGCGGCCCTTATTGATGATCTGTTCTTCTCCGCCTGCGAGCTGGACATATCGCTTAGCCCGCTCGACGGGCGTGTGCTCCCATAGATGGGCTGGATTCCCGTCAAACCAACCGCTGTAGCGCTGGTATATGGCCTTAACGTTGTGGTTGGTCGAGCCATAGTAGCCGCGGGCGCTCCAGGTTTTATCAAGCGCAGGTGGGAGGGTCATCATCTCTGCGATCTCAGGACCATTGTACCCCTTGTTCAGCAGACGGAGAGTCTGGTCATGCACATATGCGTATAGATCACGTTGGGAAGTGAGGAACTCTATGATGTTGTCCGCACCCCAGGTCGGCCAATGGTGGGATGCGAAGACAACATCCGTTTTGTCACCGAACAGGTCAATCGTCTCGGTCAAGTACTTGGACCAGCCGTGGGGGTCGCGAACTACTGCTCCCCGCAACGTCAAGATATTGTGGAAAGTGTGTGTGGCATCCTCAGCAGCACAGAGAGCTTTGCACTTGGGGAAGTAGATGAGCATCTCGGACGGGGCCTCTGTGTCCGGTGCCATCTGGAAGACCATCTCAACGCCATCGATGATTTTCCTTTCGCCCGTGTGACAGATTTCGACGTTTGGAGCGATGAGAGTAACGGTCCCACAAGAGACCGTCTGTCCGAGTCCAGCGCCGATCTGACCTGCCGGACCCTGTGAGAGGGCAGCACCGTACATGTACGCAGCGCGCCGGCTCATGGCCGTGCCAGTGAAGACATTCTCGGAGACAGCGTGCTCGAGGAAGCCCTCAGGAGCGATAATCTTGATGTCGTTCTTCTTGACATCTTCTTCCTTGATCACGCCTTTGACACCGCCAAAGTGGTCGGCGTGGGAATGCGTGTATATGACTGCCTTGACGGCCCTTTCACTGCCACGATGCTCCTGATAGAGGGCAAGCGCAGCGGCACCGGTCTCCTCCGACGTGAGCGCATCGATAATAATCAAGCCTTCATCCCCTTCGATGAATGTGGTGTTGGAGAGATCGAGCCCGCGCACCTGGTAGATGCCATCGGTAACATGATAAAGTCCATCCAGGCGATTAAGCCTCGATTGACGCCAGAGACTTGGATTCGCCGTGTCTGGTGCCTCATCCTGGAGGAAATCGTAGGAATCATTGTTCCATACAACCGCGTCGGCGTCATTTTTGACGACGTTGGGGTAGCGACGGCCGATCAAGCCGCGTTCCGCATTCAGAAAGTCTCGCTTGTCATCAAAGGGCAGGTCTTGGCGGATCTGCGCCTGTTGGTCAACGATGAAGTGACTTGCAGGCTTAGACTGAGCCATTGTGTGCGATAGATATTTGAGTGTACTGAGTCTTGTTGTGTTAGGCGACAATTTTGAAATGTGGTGTTGTTTCCTCAAGGGAAGTGGTTGAGTCGATGACCACATCCGCCTCTTTATACGGATGCGGACTGAGGCGGATAGTGCCAAGTGCACTCAACCTTCCAACATACCAATGAGAAAGTGTTTCCCTTTGGCTACCTTTAATGAGGTTGCATGCGTCAGAGGCATAATTCCTCTAGGAATCATAAGCTATTATACCAATTCTCATCGCTACCTGGAGAATGCCGAGGTGACCGGCGAGTCTTGCTATCGGGTTAATCAGATATTTCACCATGTCGCTACCTAGTATTCAAATGATGGACTACCCTAAGCATACTTTTTCAGATGCAAGATAGTATTTTAGTCCATCAGAAAAGTGCCCTATGTCGCAAAGAGCGTCCTCATAACTTCAGCCTGAGGCAGTGTGTGAATATTTGGAGAAGAATCAAGATTATATACAAGCAGTATCGAATGGAATCGAGTCGCATAACCGTGATGCTAAAATGCCCTATTTAGTCTCTTCTCATGTATAGAAATGACAGGACTATATTACTGACAAAGGTCAGCGTAAAAGAGCCCGATATTCACGAGCTAAGAAAAGCAAGGGATGTAATGACAAAAGAGCACGTGGCCAGCAAGACAAGGAAAACAAAAAGAAAAAAAAAAAAAAAAAGAGCAAAAAGAAGAGAAGCTTCAACATGAAATGTCAACGATATGACCGCAAGACCATCATGCAAAGGAGCCTCACTCAAACCACCGACTGGGTACAGTGCGACAGGATATTGGCTGGGATCGTAATATCGGTTTCGTTTCCAATGGCCGGTCGATCAAACACCGCATAGAAGTCCAAGACAAGAGGAGTGCCCGAAATCCCTGCAGGGCTAAGCTCAATCTCCTGGGCTGAGTAGGGCTGCTGCACATTTACTGCCTGCTGAACCCTAGGAGGGGGCTGGAGGCGAATTTGGTTGATGCTCAGTTTGGTAAGAGGAGATCGAGTGCCCGGCGGAGCAAGCTGCCATTTCTGGATTATAGTCCTACGCCGAGCTCGATTGATAGCCAGAATAAGGACAATACGGGTTTCTCCCAAGGAATTCGAAAACCACCAACGAGCATCCTGCTGAAGGCGTGAAAGAGACTCTGACACCCCAGTCTCAATGACAAGGGTCGGCCAGCCATTGGGTCTCCCGGGCAAGGGCTTTCGACTAGCAGGCCATAGACATTGATCGGGTTCTTTCGAGCGCCCCCCACCGACGGCTGTATGGCGTGTGGATCCTCCAGTCGAGTAGTCGTTACGTGGAACGCCCATATTATGGATAATTACTTTAATTTCTGTTATTAGCTCTGATGTCACTGCTTCATGTTCTGCCGTAGGGACCTTGATTAGTGCAGAAGTGCCGTCCAATGTCAACCGAACAGTGATACCCAAGAGATTGTCCTGGTCAAGAAGTCGCTGACCGATATTTTGCGGCAGTCCGAGAACGAGGATGTACTGGGTTCCATCGCCGTCTGCCTCAAGAGCATCATGAACATTTTGAACGACCGTTTTCAACATTGGGATGCTATGGTAGTGTATTCGCACGTATTTGGAGGGCAAATCGTCCATGAGACTTGGTGAGCCATTGCTTCCCTGGGAAGGGGACGCCATCACTGGAACGTAGGATTTAGTATCATCCCAGATACATGCAAATGAAGAAATATTAGATGAAGTGACAGTATCTCTGTTGGGGTCGGAGAGACAAGAGGTTGCACTGTGCGTGTGATGAGGATTTATCCAATGGGAAAATATGGCGGGCAGAAAGAGACGGGGTGCGCAAGGATAGAAGAATGATGAGAGAATGGGTGTTTGTTAAGTGAAACAGCTTTATACCTTGAGAAATGAGGATATTCTGATTGTTATATATGTCGAACTG
Organism: Aspergillus olivimuriae; assembly: GCA_003719415.1. NCBI lineage: Eukaryota > Fungi > Ascomycota > Eurotiomycetes > Eurotiales > Aspergillaceae > Aspergillus > Aspergillus olivimuriae. The sequence continues at coordinate 7,061 of RHLO01000304.1, forward strand.
AATATATTGTGAATGCCTGGGGAAAATTCAGCATTACTATGATGTGTGGTGAAGTTATGGTGATGACGATGACCCAATAATCATGTGACTCTTACTATTAGGGATGAATGCTGAAATCTAAGACGTGAATGCAATTTAATCTGTATGAATCATTCGTACTTAAGGCCAGAAAATGGTAAGTGATCATTTAGAAGTTCTTCACATGTTCAATTTCAAATTTGCCAAACCTAGGGTGAGTGGTTCTCAGGGTGAAGTCACCATGCTGAGAAACAATAAAAATGTGTACTAATATCTTATAATATACAGGTCTTAAGCATTAATAATTCGTAAACAAACTTCCAACAGTAAATCTCCACGTTGAGCTGTTCTTTGGTTGACTATGAACAATTTCAATCTTCAGATCAGCTCCACAATCGATCGAAGATATATGCCTATGCACACCCACCCTATTATTAGTCTTTCATATCACTGATCCCAATCTTTCATATGATAAGCCCTGAGTGATATGAGTTCTCCAAATATAATGAGGCTACTGGTTGAAAGAAGTACCGCTATAGACATTATTGGCGCCGGAGAGTGGTCTCGATCCTCTCCTAATTTATGAGCAAAACGGAAAGAACAGCGTACTTAGAGAAGGAATAACGATCTCTCTGTCAACCCTTCTAATTTGGGCTAGCACTTGCCAACCTGGTCACCCTGGGCCTGTGACCGTATTAGATTAGCTTGGGGCGTCCCGTTTATCATACCTAGGTAGGAAGCAGGTTTTTGATATGTCGCTTCCCAGACAGAAGCCACTGGCACAGTTGCCCATGCTACCATCCGACTTGCAAGGTTGACCATTAGGAATCTAGAAGACGTCAGCATCAAAAGTATTTCCAAAACATTAGGAATGGAAAGCATCGGCAGCAGCAGCAACGCCAATGAAGGCAATAATAGTAGCAATGAAAAGGAGACTTCATTGCGTTCATTGGAGGCTGGAGGAGGGCCTCTGAGAGTATCAATGGAATTGATGCGAGGTGCGATGTAGTTATATACAAGAATTGACGTTTGGTAACGCTTTCAGGTGCTTTTCAGAGGTCCAAAATTATTACACATATCAACACAGTACCAATGTACTATGATGGTGGAACTAATGTGCAAAACCAATTCCCCCTGACAATTGGTAAGCTTCATCGGAAGGCCTGCTATTTGAGCCTTCCATGCGCATGGTACTACGATGTACAATTTCTACCTCCGTCAGGCCCTTCTTGACTAGGTAATGAAGTCTGGCTGTATTTTGTGGACATGGAGGCCAAAAAAAAGGGGAAAAAAGGAGAACACACCAGGTAGTGATGATTGCGTAGCAGATGAGTCACGTTTTATACAAGGAGAACTGTAAGCAAGACTGAGAGTAAGTGGATAGGTTCTTGGAATCCGATGCATAAAATAATCTGAAGTCTACCTAGGTAGTAAGGAAGGTTGTTTGTTGTTCTTACCAGTCCATTCGAGATTGGATGACAGACCATCTCACCTTGACCCTCTCCTCCCCCTTTATCAATACAATTAAGTCCTCCAATTAACATAAATAGCCCGGATGGTCTAGTGGTATGATTCGCGCTTAGGGATTACCCTGAGCATAAATGCGCGAGGTCCCCGGTTCGATCCCGGGTTCGGGCCCACTCTTTTTTCTTATTGTTTCAACAACCTCATCTTTCTTTCTTTCTTTTTCTTTTTTTCTTTTTTTTTTTTTTTGGCATTTTCAATATAAATAAGATGGATGGATGATGCATGTTTTTCATCCATTAATTAGACATGGACTGTAAAAACATATTATTTGTACATATAAAAGTAATAGAAATTCGACCCAAACCTCTTCGTATCCATAACACCTGCCACCATGTTTTCATTGACTACGCGGAAATGGTCAATGATGGGATGAATATCATAGATCATCGCAGTCGACACGACACCTCGAAACTTGACTTCGCGCAGCTTTCATTGAACCCAGATGGTCTTTCTTAGTTTCTGCTTTTTTATGGCTGGGGAGTCATATAATCAATCGACTTACCACGGCATGACCCCAAGATTCATCGCAAACTCTCTTCCCATCCTTGAGCACATCAATTGGATCCACGTTTTCCGTGTTGTGAAAGGTCTTGCCCTGCCAGGAAATGGTCTGCAAGGCTTGGTGGGCAGGGTGGCCGGTGTCAAAGCTGCCACCCTTCCATTGTCCCATCAAGGCGGCGGGGCTGATGGGCTTGAGTTTGTTGTAGACGGCTTCAATCTCGGTGGTGGCTATTTGGCCCGATTGTTTCGTCAATGCGACGAAAGTTTGTCCTGGGTTGCTGGGATGGGATTAGTTGGGGCAATGGACAATATGGAAGCAATATACCTGGACATCTTGTGTGGGATGATTGAGGAACTCTGGTCCGATCGATACGGGGTGCTGTGGTTTGGCGTATAGTCCTGGGTGTATATATCCTGAAGCCACTGCGGAGAGCGGCTCCGAGGTCCGCGGCCGTCGATTTCCACCCAACCACGCATGGGGATTGTCATTTGTCTTGATTAAAGATACCCTACCTCGGGATTGAAAGCACAGATTGGTCGACGTTTCGTACTTCAGCGGAGACACAGTAATGTAGGTAGACTGCCTTGTGTGTTAGTATGACCGACTCCGCACGGACATAACAAGAATCAGAACCTTTTGTCATGACATATTTTTTTGCAGTATTTCCACTGTCTTCTTGCCAACCTGTTAACAGGGAGTCCAGGCGCCAGTGATCATCAATTTTAAGGGGTTATTATTAGGTGGGATATTTTGAGACGTCAAAGATATAATTTTTAGTAAGGTTGAGCCTGGCGAAATTTGAAGCCGATCTGTACGTAGCCGCCGTCATTCATCTTCCGTCAAATGGGATGGCAATATTATGCGCCAACCTGATGATAAGAGGGAAGGAAACAGTAGAGAGCTTATTCCCCGCCTTCAGACCTCATTTATATCATGCCGAGTTGCTAGGTATCGTGACAAAAACTCATACATCGACAGGCAGCAAACAATCATGACTGAGCTACCAGTGCAACTTCAGTGGGATTTGGCGCACACTGTCTTCAACACATTACCAGCAATACGCGAGCTGATAAGAGCTTGTTCGATGGATGAAGTGCAGAGTCAAGCAGACCTTGCTTTAGAAGTGTTGGGAACTGCTCTATCAGTGAACCCAACACGAACGGCAGAAGCTGTTGACGCCCTGAATGCCCAATCGACCAGCCGACTTTCACGACTGGGTCTTATGCTGGGCTTATATGGGGATAGAATCGCCCATACAATTAGCAGGTCACATGGCTGTGTCTGCATTTGTCCTTATAGCAGCATGCAAATTATGTTACGACAATTCGACAATCGGCGATATTCTCTTCTCAATCCTTATCAAATTAGAAACATCCTCAGGCTTCCCCACATCCCCATCTCAGATGCGCCAGATTGCGGGAGCTTTGTCAGGGTACGCAGAGAAGATACTCCCCGTCGATACGTTTACAAAAGTCTCTTCCATTGCATATTCGAAACTTCAAAGCCTGCCTTGTACCCCTGCTCTTCTGGCAGAGCTGGAGCCCGAAAGAGCAGCTAGCGTACTATCGTCTGTCTTCGCGGCCTTGAAACGACAAAATGTTGATCGTATAACGCTGGAGGGGAACCAAGGAGGGATTTGGCTCTCCTCTACTCTTCTGTGGCTGAAGGAAAGCCTCGTGGCCGTGAGCATGGACGGCACAATTATAGTCGGCGAGGCAGACTGTCTTCTTCATATATACCTTGTATCTGGTGATGCCAGGCCCTGGGAGATTCACAAATCCCAGTCGAATATCCTTTCTCTGATACTTCCCATGCAAAATTAGTTTGGAGAAAACTTCGTTATCCCGTTGGGATTATTCCCTCGGAGCGCTACAAGGCAACTCTTAGGGACTCACCACGGTCTCAATACTTGCCAGCTCGAAGTAGTCGGACAGCTAGCTGGAGCTTTGATATCAACAGCTGTACAACGGGGTAATATCGTCTCTTGCGACAAGATATCACGCGATGTGAGACTATCCGACATTTGTCAGACCGAATTCCTCGAAAGTTATGATGAAACCGTCCGAGAGTTTGGCTGGAATGTGACCGAGGGATTTGCCAGCTTTCAGAAACACATTTCCTCCTTGATCTCTTCCTTTCTTGACACATACGATCATAAGGGCCATTTGGTGTGGCTGAAGCAACTGAACAACCGAAGAAACCATCTGCACAGTATTGAAGCAGTTATCAAGGAATACATCCTGCCCCAGGTTGCCTGGGATCCTGCCGCAGCGATGTCAAACCCAGATTTCCAATCGGCAATCATAGAGGCAGCTGTAAATGTTACTGCTGAAGCACTCTATACATGTCTTTACTGGAGTGATGGTCGTCAACCGGCAACGGTCAAGTACATGCGCAGCTATCACTATAAGCGCACAGTTGAGAACGCTTCAGCAGTTTGGCGTGTGACCTTTCGAAACTCAAATTGCATAGATGGGTTTTCTCTTATAGAGCTTAGGAAATAATGCATGAAGACTCTGCTTCGCAATTCTACTGTTGATGATTCGGGACTAGCCAGTGAATATAACGGCCATGTTGTTTATCTCCACGTTCTTGAAGCGCCTTTAAAATTGCCACAAGAATGCGCAGGTATCTGTGCGGTCCCAGAAAATATCCGCCGGCGAGAGGAAACGACTTGCTTTGCAAGCATCCAGCAAGATTCGGGAGACAAATTCCCTCTGACTGGGGCCCTTTCTCGGTGTGAAAGCCTGTTTCTATTCACTAACGATGAATATCAACCCCCCAAAGCCTACAACGACCCAAACTCGTACAGAGTGGAACATTTGATGACGCCGTCAGATAAAAGTCTCGTACTGACTACATACATGAGAAGTGAATCGAAAGATGCTTCCCCGATATTGCTGGATTGGCTAGCTTCAACCGAGGCTATAGTATTTGCAAAGTCTGCCACAAATCCAAATCCATTAGGCATATTCGCCGAAGAGAAACTGGCGAGAAAGTTGCATGAGAACGACCTTGTGCGACAAGTTGGATGGCTGCATGGATTCAATCCCCCCGTCCAAAAAACCTTCAAAGCTTATATTACAATGACAGAGGGAGACGAAATTCGGCGATTCTTCGTCGCAGGTCAATTTCATGGCTATGACCTGGTCATTCAGAGGAATGTGCCGCTCATCTCATGTATTAGTATGGCACTAGACGGAGACCAGGTGCATCCTAGTAGACAGTGTGTTATCATCTCGTGATTATCTTCATGTATATAAATGAGATTGATGATCGAATAAAAACCTAACCATTGTGGACCCTACAGTAGACAGAAAGTCCTTTATGCAAAATCCAATATATCAATGCAATAGGCAGGTGTCATCCCTGTGATTGGGGAGACCCCACAAACGGGAACATTGTGCAACATGGTGGTGGAAAGACTCTTATTCAATTTGCAAACCAAAGAGAGGGGTGAATGGCATACAGTGCACACTAAGTTCACAACAAACTATCTGTTCCTCTTAATCCTTTGCTCGTCATTTCACAGCGCCTGACTGGAAATATTATAACGGCCAACGCGTCACGGCTTGACCAAGTCATCATTACAGATGACTCGATCATCCTGACTTCTTCCATCCTGCAACGTTCTGTTCCTTGCTACCAACAAAGCCAAAAAGATGCGACTCATTCTCCTCACCATGATTGTGCTGTCTCAAATCACAGTGCTGGCTCAAGCTCTGTGGAGAGAGGTAAGCATTTCACTTCACAATCACAGCATTTGGAACAGACTAACTAATGCGACATTAGAAGTCGCAAAATGAATCACAACACGGACTTCTTGCAAAGCCCAACAGATGGCTCCAAAATCTGATCAACGAGATCGAGGCGCACCCACAGTCACTGCATCCGGTCCTTGTCGAGTTTCAACATCTGATTGAGGGAAACACACGACTTTACATGCTTTTCGAGAGTATGTTCCAGGAAGTCGGCAACCACACGTACGGAATACAAGATTACCATCAAATGCTCCAGGCCATGAACTACATCATCACCCATGGGCCTCCATGGAGTGAGGACCCGTCCCATGAGCATTTTCGGGGTCTATCCATCAACGCTATTCTCGAAAGTGTCATGAAAACACCGAGCGGCATGGCAGCATTTCTAGACTCAAGAGTCGACGCAGCGATCGGAAAGATTCTGGATAAATGGGGTGAATTCCTCCAGTCCGAGGCATCGGCGACAGTCCTCAATGACAGTCCTTCAGGTTGGTTCAGCTTTTCGGGGCTTCGAACCTTGACGGAGGCTGCAAACACGGCCGGAAAGACCAAGTACAGATTCGAAGACATGTTCGTCTGTGATCCGACGGCGCCGTACTACGGATTCAAGTCTTGGGACGACTTTTTCACTCGGCAATTCCGGGATGGTATTCGCCCGGTCGTAGCAGAGAACGACAATAATGTTATATGCTCTGCATGCGAGGCCATTCCGGTTGCTCTGGCCAAAGGAGTGAAAGCGCGGGACAAGTTCTGGATCAAAGGCGGACACTACTCCCTTTTGGATATGTTGGGCTTCGATCATGGCGATCTGGTTGAGAAGTTCATAGGAGGGACAGTCTACCAGGGCGTCCTGGAATCGGTAGCCTACCATCGATGGCATGCACCAGTGTCGGGCAAGATCCTGCGGACGTACATTCTGAACGGGACACACTATGGCTTACCATTCGGAAAGTCAGGGGGATTCTCAGGACAGTTTCTCGGATATGAGTATGGTGCGGCAATGTCCACCCGAGCTGTGATCCTGATTGAAGCTGACAACCCAACCATTGGACTAATGGCGTTTATTGGTGTTGGTCTGGTCGAGGTGTCGACTTGCGAGATCACGGTCGCTGAAGGCCAACGCGTGAAAAAAGGGGATCAGCTTGGCATGTTTCATTTCGGGGGCTCAACGCATTGTGTTATATTCCGGCCTGGACTTGACCTCACAGGGTTTCCGAATCTGACAACGGATGGTAGTATACCTGTTTGTGGTCAGTTGGCGGTTGTTGCTTCAACTTGAGCTCAGTTTACATGAATGTCAAATGCAAAAGACATCGAGTTACTTACTACGCATCGGGGGTTTCCAGGGAAGACAGCCACCGTCCAGTCAAGCTTACAATAAGCTAGTTAGCCCACTTGAATCCATGGTTCGACCCTAATATGGGGGGATCTTATTATCACTGCCTAAACCATAATACTCACCCGAAGGAATGACGCCTCGAGTAGAGATACGAGAAAATGTACCCCGCAGAGCCAACGTACTTACAGGCAGCAGGATTTCAACCGCGGTATAAACCCGTCTGACACGACCATCACCTTAAAACTTACTCCCCAAAGCAACATTCTGACAAACAACCTCACCCCCACCCCTATTCACCATGAACAAACACAGTTGCATCACAAATAGCACCCTCAGTTCTAATGGATCACCAACGATCGTCCACTCGACGGTCGATCAATGCGCATTCAACAACCTATCCTCGTCAGACAGCATCCAGCGCAGTGTCCTGAGCGGGGTGACGATAACCAACAGAACTGCAGCTGCGGGGAACCACACGACGACAATGCCATATCCCGACAGAACAAGCATCACACGCAGTCAGATCTCCAACAGCGCTCTGACCAACGTGTCCAGCCGACGCAGCGACATCAGCAACAGCAGAATGGAGAACGTCACGTTGGCTCGGTCCGTTACAGTCAAGGATTCCCACCTGGAAGACATCCACTCTGCCCGTCGTTCCTCTATCAAGAACAGTGTGGTGAATGGAAGGAGCGTCCTCAAGCGCAGCGATGTCCTTGATTCCACCGTGAGTGGCGCAAGCTCCGTCCGTCGCAGTAAGGTGTCGCGCTCCCGGGTAGTTCACAGTCGTTTGAAACGGTCGGAGCTGAGGGACTGCGACGTGGAAAACTGTATTCTATTGCGGTCGGAATTCAAGGGCATGGTGCTTCGCAATGGTGTGTGGAAGAACGGTCGATTGATTGGAAGAATGGGCCAGACAGAGGTTGTAGCTATGGGTGGAGATGGCAAGGTATGTCCTTTCACCTTTTCTAGCAAGTGTGCTACGCTATGGAGTGAAAGGTCCGTCCTGACAGTCATATAGGCCTTGCAGAAAGTCAACATGGACAGCATTGTCACAAAGGAACCGCACGTGTGGATGAAAGAGGACATGGACTCGGACAGTTCAGATGAGGAGAGTCTGGACTCAAGGGATCGTTACCATGATCGCGATGGCGATTTGCCGCCACCATATTCTCCTTGATAGGAATCATATGTTATGAATAGAAAATTGCACTCCGGATTCATAGGTAATTTGCTATTTCCAAGAACTCAGGCAGTTATACCTCTCATCACATATGACATTAAAAACACGTAACGAGCCATCTGTAAATCCCCGTCGGATGCACACATAGTGGGAATAGCATCAGATAAAACCCTCATGAAAGGCATTCAGACTGCGGATTGGCCCTGAGGGCAATCACCGCCGCGAAATGGAAGTCTGATTCGAGCCAGCAACGACATATTGCTTCTCAGACTTCAACTTCTTCATGGCACTCTCCGGCAAACTCAACGTATCTGAAACGATCTGCTTCGGCGTTGATCCAATCCATTGCCCAAGGGAAATGTCTGCAAGAGATATTAGCACAAACACGTTGAAAAGCACAACATAAACAAGCGTAATCAAAAAGATCAAGGAGCTAAACATACCAGCAAAGGCATCCGCCAGCAAGACCTCCACGAACATCAAATCCTCGTCGCCTGTGTTCTCGATGTAGTGACTACGCGACTGTGGGAAGTATCCCACATCGCCAGCACGATAATCAAAGGTGGTAGCCGTGCTTGGTGCCTCAAACAAGGTCGCGCGGCCCTGTCCACGAATGAAGAATGTCCACTCGTCGCTGCTCGGATGCCAGTGGATCTCACGCATGCCACCCGGCTTGACAGTGACGACCGCAGCAGCAAAGCTTGAGGCAATGGGGAAGGTCGCTGGATCAATGATCTTGACTGAACCGCCGGCGACCTCGTGAGCGGGCTGCTCGGAGAAATGATAGGAGTAACTGTCCTTGAGAGGGATTACACCTGCCGCTGTGGACACGTTTTGCTCTTCGATATCCTTGGGTGCGGGGGTGCCGGGGAAGATGTATAGTTCATCTTCCGGGATGTTGTCGAATGCACTGATGGGAAGGTCGAAGTTCTTTGAGAGAACAGATTTCTATGTCGACAAGTCAGAGAATAAGGAAGGGAACATCATAGCTAGTGGTGGACATACGGGGTTGTGGGCAAAGACTTCAGACGCGAGGAAGGTGTTGTCCTCAGAGAACGAGCCGTCATCAAAGACAAGGAGGAACTCGACTCCCGGGTCAAGAGCCTGGATAGAATGAGGAACACCACTAGATTCAAGATGCGTTAGCCAGCTATATTGCGATTTTCTCCCACATATGGTGAAGAGAATCATACGGTGGGAAGAACCAGACGTCACCCTCAGTGACATCGTCGATGAAGGTCTGACCATCCTCATTGATAGCCTGAAATTCACCTGTCAGTGACTTTTTCTCAGCACATGGAGAAGGCAGAAGAATCATACTTGAATGCGACAGGAACCATTGAGAACGAGAGACCATTCTCCGGCGACATGCCAATGCAGCTCGCGATAGGCCCCGGCTTCAAGGCGCATATTCACACCAGACATTTTGGTGGCATCGGGCATGACATTTGTGTTCTCCTGGCGGGCCCAGCCTGAATTTTCATTTCCAAGCCTTTTAAATTGTTAGTGAGAGTTGAAGAGATATAATACCCGGAGAAGACATTACCTGTTGCGACTCAGTCCTAGAAGGTGTCAGTACGATATATGACGAGGCAGGATGTGAGAGCTTACCCATGGGCCACTGAGCATTGATTGTCTGTCCTTTGTCAGTACCAGGAGGAGCATATTTGTCGCTATTAATCCGATCATAGTTGTAATTCCCTAATCAATCAGCTCAACTATTTTATCAGAATGGGGAGAGAGGGGAAACTCACGAGGCCCAGGATCGGTGCCACCAAGATCACCCCGAATGGGCTGCGGATTATCGACCTTTTCGAAACCAAGATACTGGCCAATATCCTCGTCACCCTTCTGTCCAGGAAGAAGCGTATACTTGACCTCTTCCGTGGAGTGGTCCGACAGCTTGTTTGACGAAGAGTAGCCAAGAAGATCCTCCGATCCCCTAAGAGGAGGGTTGCCACCTGTGTCTCTAGCCAAGTTTCCAGCGGGGGCAGCAAAAGTACCTCCCAGAAGGGAAAGTAGAGGAAAAGCGTGGAAAATGATAGACTTCATCCTGGTTGTACTTGTACTGACTGACCGGCGCCTGATAGACCTGTTCAAAGGAGGTGGCCATGAGATACGTCTATGGCCTTTTATACCCGTCTCTCTCATTTTATCCCCCCATTCCAGAGATGGATGAGCTCCCAAGTACACTGCATACGACCCCTCACGATATAAGTCAGGATCAGCGGAGAATTCGATACACGGGTCGAGTAACATCACAAGATTGGACGGACTGTATGCGGGGGATCAATACTTGGTGGCGAAGGAGGGTCAAAAGTTGGAGAAGGTCGATAGAACGAACAAGGATAAATTCATGTCTGCCTGGTTGCCTCCTCAGAAGAGCCAAGTTCCATGAGCAAACAAGTCGTAGGGCTGGATTCAGACCCTGCTAGTAGTCTTATATTATCCTCCCGGCCCCCGCCGTTGCATCCGAAAGGCTCCATTTGGCAATCGTTATGCTTACATGCATAGAACCGTCGTGCTGACATTCTCCTGTTCAGAATGAGCCGAATACCAATGTTATGACTGGTGCGAAGAAAATATACATGTCCTCTGCGGAATAATTGACGTCGAGGAATTATTCAGTGTTCGGCAAAATCCAATAATACAGCTGCATCACTATGCAAGATGGTTTGGCACAAGGTCATACCAAGCACTCCAAGCTTCAGCCAAGCCAATTAGGACCCCTTGGCTTAGCCGAAATGCCTTAAGTCAGTCTGTTCCGCCCATGAGGGGCAGACGCATACATAAGCCCGACGATTAGCGTCATCTCCGCATGATGACCAAGAAACGACGATGACACCCATCTGCGGTGAGTCAGGAGAATGAATGGCTCTGTATATAAGCAAGGACGTTGAGATTGGTGGTAAAATGCTGTCCCTTGATCATAGTGACATTTATCTGCAGCGTGATGGTGGTGACCCCGCACGAGGACCTGGCGAGTGGTGCACATCCAAAGTATGATATAGTGTATTTGGCAGGGGGCTCGATTCACCTGATAGGTGAGGAAAAGGGGTGGGATACAAGAATAGATTATTCCCCTCACGGCCCCTGGCAAGGCGGGTCAAACGCCTCGTGAGGATATGCATTCTTCTACCGGCCCGATCCTCTTCATCGGATATTGAGCAAATGCATTCCGAGCATGATGCTACTACTAGCAGCAAGGCGGACCATCTTTACCACCACGCTAAATAGAGCAGCTCCACCGAGAAGAGGGGGCTACTCATTTCATAGCAGACGAGGGGTTAGTCCATACGGGTGAGCTATTAGGACTGCAGGAGTATTATCGGAAACATATCAAGCAAGAATAACTTTATTGACCCTGTTTTATAATATCTGAACGGAAATGAGGAAATAATGTACATATAGATTAAAGATGGTCCTTCAGAGCATCCTCCGTCCCGCCCCAAAGCTTCCCTGAGAGAGCTTCATCATTCGCGGTAGCGTCGAGACCTTTTGGTAGCTTCCCAACTGGCTCAAAGTACTCTCCATTGACCAAAGCGGTCTTGGGGGTGGTTGCTGCCAAAAGCTAATTCAAGACCTTCAGCGAAATCAACTCTGTGCCAGAACGGCGACGCAGAGACGAATGCTTTTTTGGCCCTACTCAGATCTCCCGTCAACGAGGCGTTTACCACACCGGGATGTACAGATACTGTTGTGAGAGAAGGGATAACAATTCTTCCGCCGCTTGTCTCATTGCTGGGTTTTTTGTCCGCAGATGTGGCCGACGATGACAACAGCATGGGGAGAATTTTGCGTATCAGAAGGGTATGTCCGAGATGCTTCGTCGCGAACTTTACCTCATAGCCGTCAGCTGAGATGCCTGCTGGTGTGGCCATGATGCCGGAATTGTAGATGAGAATGTCAAAGCGAGACTCTTTCGCTAGGATCTCATCGGCCGCCGCTTGGACAAGGATAGTGACGTCAAATCGCATTTCATGAAGCATTTCACGAAGGTAAGCTTCGTTGTGCAACCAGTCTCTTGGCTCTCTTTGATGAGGGTTTCGGCACTGGCAGCCTTACGTCCGCTGAGGTAGATGTGAGCTGCGTTATGCTTTGCAAAGGTTTTGACTGTTTCTGCACCAAGTCCCGAGGTCCCTGTTGTTAAACAATTAGGATATTGCTTGGTACGGATGTATTGCTATTAGCTTACCCCCAGTCACTAAGGTGACCTTTCCGGAGAGATCCGGGATGTCGGTGTCCGGGTTGAAAGAGTGCTTTGGCATTGTATCTGTAAAGACCCTGTTGCATACCCTGGATTGCAGGGTGTTGCAGCTGTATTTGAGAAGAACAAGAAGTGAGGCCTGACATGCGGACGATGCGGAGATAAGCCAGGTAGTCATGCGCCACACTGGGCACACTCTTAACTCCGGCCCTGGGCCCGGCAGGAACGCCACCAATCGTATGGGCAAGCAGATGGGGTTTAAAAAAGAAACACTATTGATCTCTATCCAAATACTTATACAGCCAAGAAATTCTGGATGATGTGATCATGACTCGTAAGTCGACCCCCCCGAGGTGAGCTGAGTTGCCTCCTGCTCGTAACACGACTCACCAAAGAGGAGATCATCGGATCCCTCGAGGAGTGCGACACACCGCCCGCGTGTCAGCCGGCAAGGTATCCCAAAGGACCTGTCGCACCTCGCATCCGACCTGTTCGATGGCATCCATCGCCCAAAGGACATCAAGATGTTCGTAGTCTTCGATGATTTTCTCATGCACCAGCCGCACATGTGGCTCCCGTCCGTTCCGCAATCGACGCAGCAGTCGTCGCCCGTCTACCAGGCCATCTGATCCAGCGACCCAAAGGGCAAACGGTGGCGCTTGAGGCCCGTACCAAGCGGTATCGCTGCGCTCTGTTCCGTCATCCAGGCCTCTTTCCATGCGATGATCCTCCTCTGTCTCGGTAAGGCCGACCTCATGAGTGGCTAGGATGCATTTTTGAGTCGTAAAACATTCTGGACCAAGCCACCAATGCATAGTTTCGGTGCTCACGTATACTGGTGCAAACTGAAACATACGATCACGAAGGCCACGGTCCCAGCGAGTATCACTCCAACCGAGGAGGTAGGAAAAGACGAAATATCCTAGGGCTCCATAGATGCGGGGATGCAAGGCGCGATGCATGGTCATCATGAAAGGAATGAAGGAGTGAATCCCAAAAATAATGCGAAACATTGCAGGGGAGATGATGCGCATGAACTGGAAATACGACCTTTCGATCAGGGGGCCCGCATACGCAGCGGGAGCAAGGGCGCAGAAGACCGAAATGCGCTCGCCCAACTCAGGCCTTTGATCCTTTGCCAGAGCGACGAAAGTCTGCGTCGTTCCTTGCGAATGGCACACGAGACCCAGCTTCTCAAACCCAGTCTCATACAACACACGCGATATCAGAGCCGTCAAATCATAAAGCCCGAGGTGCCGTATATTCCATGCCCACATGCGGGGATCGGATTCAGAGAGTATAGCGTGTTCTGCGCCTATACCGCAGCGATTATTTCCAAGCCAGACATCATATCCTGATTTACAGAGGTAGAATGCCAGACTGTCGTCGTCATTAGCACAATATGCGCCAGAGCTCTGGAGCAGACCGTGCATCAAGAGAACGGGATACTTGCGGCGTGAAATGTCTGGCTGCCTTTCTTTGCGTGAGGTGAAAGCATCCGGGCTCCGGGGCCGTCTGTCCTTGGCAGGCAAGGGACGATATTCTTGCGGATTGTAGACGTGCCACAACGTAAGGATAAAGCCATCCTCCGTCTGAACCTTGAAAGTTTCCACGTCCAATCCAACTCTCCGAGCATAGTATGCGACATCACAGACGATCGGATCTTTCCCGCCCTCCAATGGTGGACACTCATCCGGCGCTTCTTCATCAACATCCTTCTTCTCTTGCCTGCGTTCCCATTTGCGCGATGTCTCCTCCCGCTCCAGGGTCCGTGTTCGTTCCTCGACGCGAAACACTCGTGGTGTCTTCGGATTTTCGCCTTTCAATCGCAAGCCGATATTCGAGAGACCCCGTACCACACTATGAGCCAGTGCACCGAGAACGATAAGGCCTAGGAATGATAGCGAAAGGACGAAGGACACGCATCGCCTGCTAAGACATACAAGACGAAAGCCGCAGGATGGAGGTCCATATGACGGAAGCGGAGGGAACAATGGATGTGGAGAGGGCGTCCAGCTTGGGCTTGCAGAGCGGTGCCGTTGAAATGAGGGATTGCCACCGTGTGAGTTCCTATCGCCGAGCAAGCCATCGGTCACGGTGGACTCTTCATCCTTTTCGTCCTCGTCGCGGATTCGATGAAGGGACTGTAATTCTAGACCTGTCTGCAACTCAACGGTACTTTGGGAACTGGGTTGAAGCTGGCCATCCACGCAGGTCACCTCGGTTCCCATTGTTTCGAAATTGACTGGGATGCCAGCTGATATGACGTCGGGAACAGTGGTTCAACACTGGCATGTGAAAGAAAGGGCAACTGGCAGGAAACAGGGGGAATGTGGCTGCATGGTCGACTTAGTGAGTTCTCGTGAGCTCAGAGCAAGAGGATCGCTTCATGACGTTCCTCGGCTGTATTATATAGCTAAGAAAGAAGATCCTGGGAGAAAGGGCGATGGAGAAGACATCCCCGGAATTGCCGCTTTGGGACGGGCAAGAACCGGGAACAGCACGTGACACACAGGCTACACGTAAGCCTTCCTGGCCAATCATGTCGTCCATTGCTCCTGCAACACAGTCAGGGCTTTGAAGTATAGGGTACAAGTCATCGAGGAAAAACGTGGTGGTCTTGTCTGAACTCAATTATCACCCCCTTACTCCCAGTGGAATATTTGAGTGTGCATCTATGGTGCCAGGGCAGTATAGTCGACTCACCGAGATGCTACGAACCTCCAACACTTCCATGTAGTTGTCCGTACTAGCCATCGCCACTCAGTTGGTCCGAGCAAAGCCGTCTCCTGCGAGCCCAAAGATTCCATGGGTTTTCATAACGTGGACTGCAAAGATGACCGGTCAAGGAGCATGACAAGAACACAGAAACTTTGTCAAGCGTCGGTATATACGTCCTTCATTGACCCAAAAACGTGGCCGAAAGACCTGATTTTCTGGAAAGCCGTCATTGATTAGCTAGCATTCCTATAGAGCCTGAATACAACACACTTATTGTCAGTGTTATGTTCGCGCGGATCTATTTTCCAAATGATCGCTAAGTTTTAATCCCAAGTAAGTGGTGGAGCTATGGGCAAACGAGACTGTTCTCCTTCGATTCTCAAGACCGCCATGTACTGCTGGTTTATCATCTCTCGCACTCTATTCAACATGACTCTTCCGCATAATATAGTCCTCAGAACGCTATGATATCTTTCATATCACCTCGCCAGATCACCACCCTTCGCACAAAATTCTAATCTTCTCGGCTTCTGACACTCTGAGATAGCCAGTCTCTCCATTCGGAGTCACCCAAGATTGATCGCACACGCGCCTCGAGCCATTCTGTATTTCCCCAGAATCCCCAGGAGGCCTGGAATCTGCACCAGTCAACCAGGGCGGTCTCCCAGTGTCGTTGAAAGGTCTTCCAATCATAAAGTTCGGACTTCTGGTTCTGGAGCAGTCTCCCGCGGTAACGCTCCAGCAGCTCCCTCTCACCATCAGACATGGGCAGTTGCTCGAGTAAAGGCTCATCATCACCCACGAGCATCTCCTCAGGCACCGAGCATGTAAATAGCTTGGCGAGGTCACAGACTCCCAAGCCTCGTCCGACATATTGGAAGTCGAAGAAAGCAACTTTGTCTCCTTTTACCGTCGTAAAGAGGTTCTCTGATTTGACATCACCATGGATCAATGACTCCATTGGCCGACCACAGGGAGTCAAAGCTAACGCAGCCAGTTCAGCAATGGACAGTGAGGAGCCTTCTGCGGCCGTGCACATAGCTTCTGACCATTCGGAGTCCGTATCTCGAACTAGAGAAGTGTACTCTTTACGTCGTGTCGCAAGGTACGTATATCCTCCATTGAGCCACAACCCGTTCCCCCTCTGATTGCCCATTCGCTGTCGTCTGCGAAGCTCTTCAAGAGGCGGCAAGACACAGTCTTCGAGGCTGCCCGACAGCAGTCCCCAGGATCGGCTATGGAAGGCAGCCAGCCAATCAAGAGACCCATAAACTTGCGTACGGTTTAGCACGCTCCTCTTTTCGCCAGCAACTGGAAACTTTTGACGAAGGTCGACGATAATCATAGCCATCAGACCGCTGAGTTCCTCTGCGTCCTTCTTGCCGTCCATGGATCGTGTCGAAGCAAGACATTTTGCAACGGCTATATCATCACCCAGCAGCGGTACCACGTCACTGTAGAAATACTGCTCCACTTCATAACTGAGCAGCTTTCGAACATGGCCTTCATCCGCAGTACCGATACCTTTGCTTGGGGGTGAGATGAGCTTTATGATAAGAGAATATGTGGTCCCAGCATTCCCAGACTTTACCCCACAAAGCTCGCTTAGGTGCTTTGCTGCTTCGTCAGTGAGCGCTCTGGCGGTGAGGGCACAGATATGTCCGTAGCCAGCCCATAAAGTCTGTAAGATGGAGCATGAGACCAGCTCGAGTGAGTGCCACGAAAGCATGATTCTGGCAATACGCTCATGGTCGTTGACCGATGTGGAGGGCATGATGACTGCTTCTGGTCAGACAGATGAACTTATAGCATATTGGGCGCTTCTTACGGTATTCTGTGATTTCTTTTTTGTGACATGGGAAAGTGGCAGGTAAAACGTGGTACAGGTGGGCGGGGGTCAAAGTTTCTTGGCTGGGATTCGGAATTCTGCCACCGCTTCGAAACATAGTCGTGGGATGGATTAATAGTTCAATTGGACTGGCAGAGGGCAGATAAGTTGACGACTTAGTACATGTGATTAGTTCCTCTGGTGTTCCTTTCGCTCTCCTACCAGAAGTTCGAGCGACGTTTTGTGAGTGGTGGATGTAAGCGATAGGATGGACACAATATATATCTGCGGGTTTTCTTATTCAAGGGGGTGCAAATCATTTCCGTGAGCACATTGTCCCCAGTTTCAAACCAGTGATGCTAATTGTAGAATGGTGGTATCCTTGATTGCTCGCAATACAAGGAAGATCTAATGAGCATCAATTGTCAAAGCAGATGGAAGCCAGAATATCCCTGTAACCACCTAAACCAAATCAAACCAGTCCCTTTTCCTTAAGTTTTTTGATCACCGTTGCTGTAGCTAAGAATGAGCTCTTTTTCTTCTTGTTCCTGTATTTCCTGCAAAGAAAGAATCAGTTAGCTTGGACTTAGAATGCGCCCGCCAATCCGAGGACGCAAAAGCAACGCATCAACGCAAAACAGCCCTATGAAGGCTGTCAGAACACACCTCTATAGCAGGAACTGCCGAGTGCCACGCAGCAATCAAAACCCCCTGAAGAGCGAAATCCGCCCTAATATCTTCCACAGTTGTATCGATATCATTCCCCCAAAATCGCGACACCTTTGTCACACCACACATCCCCAAATCAATGAAGAGATGATGGCGTATGAGTTCCGGATACCTGATAAAGGTAGAGATACTTTTATCAAAGCTCGCTCGGAAGTATCCCACTGTCCCAATGATGAATCCTACACATGATCCGCCCACAAATCCCACCGCTCCAGCAGTGAACAGATATCCTGCTAAGCTGGCGCCCAAAAGCCCACATATAGCGGCTGAGGAGCTTCCAGCGACAAGACTTTGGAACATGAATAACCCACGACCGCTGGGTTTGGTCAACCCGCCCACTGCCCGTAGAACCTGGCTCAGGGCACCGACATTCTGAGCTGGTGTTTCGTCCTGTAAGGTATGGGATTGTCAGTTCATGTCAATCGGAGAAGGATCACGAGTAAAGGAAGCATACCTGCATTCCAAAACACTCTACTGAGATGTCCGGGCTTGTATTGAAGGCTGCGAGACGCGAACGCTGCTGGGTCTTGTTCATGAAGTCATGACTAAGTCACGTGGGACCAGTGCGTGGGTGCTTAAAATGTTCCTTTTCGGGATGATGACTCCCAGCCATATTCGAGAGATAATAATGATTTCATTACAATATACAGAGTAGCTTTGCCAAGGTGGACCGTGGCTTACAGACAGCTCTGTGGAGTGGATGAAGGTTTTCATCTGAACAAGAGACCCGGAATGGTCCATGTCGACAGATATGTCGCAAAGCGCAAGAATGTAGAGAATTCCAGTTATGCTAAATCTAGAACAAGTAAAATGTAACATTCCCTCTAGTTATCTACCGATAGCAAAACGACCAAAATCCAAATATCAGAAACTCCGAGCGGCACCGATTGTCACTCATCTATCATACGAGAACGTACACATAATTTCATTCTCCCATTCCCCATACCAAACCGCCTTAAGCCCGCTCCACATGCTGCATGTCATGCTTCGCCTGCGCATCAGCCTCGATCTTAACATCAACATCAGAGCTTCCAGACGTCACATCCCCAACATCCATATAATTGATCGACGGCTTAAACTTATTCGACTGCCACGCGACAGATATCTTCGAATAAAGCTCATCAACCTGCTCCAGCGACAAGCCCTTCGTCTCATAGATGCAAGTGTACACGAAGATACACGCCAGGAAGCAGAAACCACCCCAGATAAAGAAGACTTTGGACTGGAGGTTTGCATTGCCCGGGCCAGCGTTCACCATATACGGGGTCGCGTACGCGATGGCCCAGTTGAACAGCCAGTTCGTAGCGGTGGTGATGGAGAGACACTTTGCGCGTGCTTTGAGCGGAAAGAGCTCACCCGTCACCACCCAAGCTACGGGACCCCAGGATGAGGCGAAGAAGAAGATGTAGAAACAGACGAAGGCGATGAGGACCTTGTTTGCGACGTCGGAGGTGGCGAGCATGCCGACGATGGCGACGATGAGTTGGCATACGCACATGCCAACACCGCCAAAGAGGAGGAGAGGACGACGACCCCATTTCTCGACCATGTAGAGACCTGGGAAGGTGGAGGCGACGTTGACGATATTGGTGATGAGGGTGATAATGAAACTGTTCTTGATCCCGGAATGTTGGAAGAACGTAGTTCCATAGTAGACTGTGAAGTGGTTAGAGTGTGTCGATGGAGAGGGTACGACAAGTGAGAGCACGTACAGATAAAGTTGACACCCGCGAGCTGTTGGAGCATCTGGACGGCGCAACCAGTAGCTAACCGCTTGCCAAGGGTCCCCTTCATGATCTCAATGTAGTTGGCACTCCCGATACTGAGCTCATACTCGTGGTTGGCCCGAATCTCGGAAAGCTCCGACACGATTGCAGGGTCATTAACTTCCAAGCGGCGAAGACGCGCGAGGGCCTTGGAAGCGGCTTCAAGTTTGCCCTTCTTGATGAGAAAACGAGGCGTCTCTGGAAGAACCAACATTCCCGCCACCAAGATAATGGCCCATGCGAATTGAACCGCGACGGGAATGCGGTAGGAGCCGCTATCCATGCGGTCTTTGGTTGCATTATTCACAACAGAAGCGATAAGTAATCCAATAGTGATGGCCAACTGATAGGCGCCAACAATAGTACCTCGAATCCACTTGGGGGCAGTCTCCGACTGGTACAGAGGGACTATCAAAGGTCAGAAAATTGAGCGTTGAAGGAGAGTTGAGGTGAATATACCTGTAGCAGATAACAGACCAACGCCATATCCGGCAAAGAATCGCCCTGCGACAAATAACGGGATAGAAGTAGCAGCCGTCTGTAGAATGACACCGAAGCAGAAGACTACCGAGTCAAGAATCATGCCGATGCGTCGACCAAAGTAATCTGCCACCGGGGCAGCAGTCAGAGCTCCAAAGAATGTACCGGCAGACAGGAGCGATACGATCATGGACGACTGCGACGAGGTAACATCGGGATAGCCATCGTCTGGATTGATATAACCGGTAGAGAAAAGCTTCCTCCAATACTTCATGGCAAGAATGCCGCTGATTGTTCCTGTGTCATAGCTAGCGGCTGGGAGTTAGCGGATCGGATTCTATAACCTCCATTACCAGGAACAAGCGACATACCCAAACAATAGACCACCAAAGGCAACGAACAGACCGATCGTGATGGCCGGGGCGGTTGCGCCCACGGCATCGTCAGGTTTCTTCAGCAAAACCCCCATAATCAATAGAAGCCAGTACCAGGCGATTCAATCATAAAGGAAAGATAGTTGTATCACAAAGAGTCTTCCACCCAGTGGCAGACGAAGCAAGGGAGCGAGAAGAATTCCAAGTCAGAAAAAGACGAAACCGATGAACTGGGATCGTCGCCCATTATATACCGCTCTGGAAACAACTATAGAAAGCAGCATATGCATGTTGAGGTGATCGCCATATCCGGCACCCCAGGACCGCAGTGGGCCGGAACCAGCAGTTCATACCAACCAGTCTTCCTCCTGAATAGACCAACCACATTCGTCGCCACCCTGATAGCGTTCCCGCTGTGGAAATTCTCTCTTCTGGTGGGTGAGACAGTTTCGACGGGGCGAGGAGTGGGTGTGAACTCGGTCAGGATCACGGCGACGGGGACGCCATTGGAGGCTGGTCGGGAAGGGTGAGACGACGACATCCGGGCCGATGCACGAGCAAACCACGGACGGACCGTGGAAAAGTTCTCGAAACCGACCCCGGCCCAGAAGGTCTCAAACCTTGAGGCGTCGGACCGCATGGGTGATGCGTGCCTGGTGCATATGAGAGGCGAATCTCAGCGCGCAGATTGAGTTTGGCCTGGATTAGCGTGACACGGGTTGGAAAATGCCGCATGCAGTAAGCCCAAAATTGCAGACGGCTTCATCCTGGCGACGATCGCTGTCTTGAGGTCACCCCAACGCCTTGGAGAATTTCTAGAGGAGATTGTCAGGTGCTGCTGATCTCAAAAATAAAGTGGCCGATATCCCCAGATCTCCCGTGGGGGTTCCTTGTGAGCAGGGCACCGTTCTAGGGACGAGGTATAGTATCGCCACAACCACCGACACGACCATGAAGATGCTCCAATAAACTCTGGTCAGGCCTCACCGACAACAAATCAGGCAAGAGATGGGGAAATTCCCATGGATAATACTCGAGCTATAATTGTCAACCAGGGTTGCAGCGATTCCGGGCCTCTCGACGCAATAAGCTTCTGCCATGGCCCCAGATCCACGTTACCAACGCTTCGAGAGACGAGGAATTCCAGGATCGCCACGATCGGCGCAATGGTTTACCCCATCGGCTGGGGTTTCAATCTCCGATAATCCCCCGGAACAGGCATCGCGTCTTAGTGCCAAGGATGTTGCTTAATTCTATTCTGTCAAGAATAATGCTTTGCGGCTGGAGACCCCATGGGCTTCGTGGAGTTGAGGCCGTTGCGGTGGTCCAAAGTATAAACTGTGGAACCATGAGGAACACACCGTGGCGGACAATCGTCTTTGAGTCTTGCCCCTGAAGTTAGTTGGGTTGCGGTGGTACCTAGATCGCGAGAAAAGCAGTCACACACCCTCTGTACATCTCCGGATTACATGCGAGACATGACCACAACACCAAAGCATTCGATGCGTTGAGAATGAAAATCTTAGAAACACCGTCAAATATGCCGCAAGAACAAATATATCTAACAGGCGCAGACTCCAGATCCATCTATGTACAAAACGAGCCACCCTGTACACGCTAGATTCAAAAAACAAAGACTGCCTTACCATCGCCAAATCAGAAAAGCATACCACACGAGCACGACCTTCGCAACCGACGTCACAGAGTTGAAAAACTCAACTCTTACTTTGCGGAAGACAGATTCTCCCGCCTGTGTAGACTTCCACTTAGATCCGTCCAAACCCTCCTCGTCCGGATCTGCGCCCAAGTAAGCATCATAGTACGCTTGGGGGGTGGATCGAGGGGATGCGTTGGTGGCGCGACTGGCCAACCCGCGCGGGGACGGGAAAGTGGAGCTGGACGTACTGGACGATGGGGTTTTGTGTGGAGCATGATGGTGAAAGGCAAAAGGCCGCGTTTCAGAGAGAGGAAGAATAGCGCTAGTTGGGTCCGAGGTGGTGGGGGGAAATCTCACGCGGATCACAGCTCGCGCGAGGAGGACAGTGAGGGTAAGGCCCAGTGCGAGGCCGTAGTGAATGAAGATACCCAGCTGGTCGGGGAGCAGACACAGGTGATTCTGTATGGTGGCTCCCAGGCCGACGTGTTGAGTGGGTTTCCCAGTTGTGGGATCGATCGGGTTCCAGAGGCTGGTGAGCACAAAGCCCGGGCGTCGGACGCCCATGGCCCACGAAAGGCTCTTTACCGTGATTTCTGTGGGGGAACCACTGAACTCCCGGTGGGAAATTTCGCAATAGTCGTGATCATCGCCGGAGTAGACATGCGCGAGATTTGCCCCCACTTTCGTCACCAAGTCCTTGGAGATAGTCGGCGTCAGCGCATTTTGGTATTGGTAGCCGCCACTGATAGTGATGGCATTTCGATCATCCGCCTCCAAGTCTTCATTCGTTGATGGTGGGTAATGTTCCCGGAGAGGTCCACAGGGGGTACCTGGCCTGCGGTAGAGCGGAACATGTGTAAGAAGGATCGCCGGGAATTCGGCGTCCTCCAGAGGTGTGGGTTGGTGCAACGTAGATTGTAGAATATCGTTAACGACGATATGGTCAAACATATACCCACTGCTTTGGTTGCGCAGCATACGCAACTCCTGAGCCTCGGCATTTCCTCTATGCAGCTTCATGTTATTGAGAAAGTCTTCTGGCTCCCTCCAGATACGTTCATTCGGCTGCACCCCGTCGCCTGAGCCGGTGCCAGAGCTGCCCGTCTCAGGATCGGGCTGATCCATAGCACTCAGCGAAACAGTATCAACAGAGACAAAGGTGTGATTCCCAATGACATCCACTCGATTCCCCTTACCAAAGAAGGACTGAAATCGATCCCGGACAGGCAGCTGAATGCCCGATCCGAAGCCCAGATCATGGTTACCGGGCAGACTAGCAATCATCCTTCGACCACGAGGTTCAACCGTTCGCCAATCACCTTCATTCCACTGATTGGTGAAGATCTTGGCGAAACGATGGAATTCATCCTTCCAGAATGAATCCTTGTATTTCTTGTAGCGCTTTTCCGGACTCGTGGTCTGCCTTGTTCCCCACTCTCGACCACCGTCGAAAAGGTCCCCGAGGAATATTACCGAGTCTGGTCCGAAGTCTCTTTGGATAGAAGAGAAAGAACGCCGAAGATATTGATCGGTGAATTTGACGGTCAACGTAGACAGAGGCCAAGGCCGACCGGGGTAGGTATGAGGATCAACCAACTGCGGGTCGGCGATGAAGGCGACATGGTGCGGCGTAGCATCCTGGGGCTGATGACCATGTGTCAGTCAAATATAATGAGACATTGGAATACACCAGACAGCGCAATAATCTTCTGCGAATTTGTTCAGAACACAGGTACTCACCCATCTCTCCCAGTTTTGCCATGCGCACGTCTCCAAAGTCTCCTGGAACACAGTTCGCTCCCCCCACCACAGGGTGAAGAACCACAGCAGGACTAAGGCATTCTTGACACTTAATACGAACCGCAGAAGCCGCCACGCCAGATGTTTCAGGTCATTCCGGGCTCGAGAGGTATCGGCGCCGCTCAATGTCAGCGGGATGCGATGTGTTGGTAGCTCCGCGAGCCATTGTTTTACCCAGGCGGGTGCGGCATTCTGTATAGCGCCCCAGGGAGTTGAGGAGGCCGAGAGATTGTCATGGTGGGCGACACGGTAAGGATGTGGGCTTGTGCTGTGGGCGTAGGAGTAACTCATGATTGGTATTGCAACCTGGAGACAGACACAGCACAGCTACTGTGCCTGCTGCATCGCTTCCGCCGTTTGTGAGGCGAGGTCAAGAGTTGCTGGAAGAGCGTAGCATACTCTAAGAAGCCAGTGACAAGAGAGCCGTGCGTAAATGACCAAGAATCACAAGAATGAAAGCGAGTGGAATGAGTGCATTGTTGGAACTGCCGCAACAATCGGACAGGGAGCCATTGTGGTCAAGAGTCTCGATTCGGGGTCAGACGCGGTCACGTGCCAAGACACCGAGGCGGATGTTAGAACAGCCCGGACCCGACCCTGTTTTACTAAAACAAGTAGGTAGGGGTCTTGAACGAGAAAGCTCCAGGGCTGCACCGCAGAAATACGCGTCCAATGTGGCAGGAAAGTGTTTTGATTGACTGAATTCAAAATAATGGCTACGTCCTTTTCAAGAGGCTGGGACAATGCAAAATAGCTGTATGGAGCTCAATGTCTAAAAAAACATATCATACCAAATGCGAATATCAACAAAGCTCGATGAATGGGATAAAAAGGGCAGCACAACCTGCCATTTGACACTCAGACATGTTGTAGACCATTAATCATTATGAAGACCACTCCGAGAGACGTCGCCATGCACTAGAATCTAAGACGAAACATCATCGCGAATTTTATGTTGTACAGGTACATCGGTTGCAACCGAAAACAAAACATAGGGTATGCAGACTGAGAATGAAAGAGGCATGCGCCAGATGAGTGAGAAAAGGGCAAGAAAAAAAAAATACAAGAATGCAGGGAAGCTATTCCGCAGACGGACTCAGGGTGCAGGTTTGGGACAACACTGGCCGCCACGGGAACATTCCTCGCCGCATTCCAGAAGACAGGCCTGGGGGTCACTGTCTCGAAGATTGTCCGCCCGATTGGCGAGTTTGTTTGACGGAGAACCGTTGCTACTTCCAGCAGAATGAGACGAGGTAATGTTGTTGTCTTCTGCATCGCTATCGGGTGCAAATTCGGGTTGGATGGTCGAGGAATGGATACCATAGGCATGAAGACATTTGCGGACTTGCCTAGCAAGATGCATGTATCGTTCCGAGCCCTCTCCCTTGATCTCAGTGTCAACCTGGATGTGGATAGAGGCGACAAGTTTCGTGTCACTCAACTGCCAGACATGGAGATGGTGAGAGCCGATAACACCAGGAAGACCTTCGATGTCCTCCTTGATGTGGTCAATGCTCATGCCAGACGGGACAGCCTGTAAGAGGATGCGCGAGGCGGCCTTACAGAGGGGGATGGCAGAAGCGAGAATGATGAAAGTGATAACAAGGGAGATGCCCGGGTCAACGTAGAATCTCCACGAGTAATCGGTCAGCCAGATCACCAGAGCAGATGCAATGACACCAATGTTGCCCAAAGCATCACCCATGACATGAAGGAAAACGCCCCGCATATTGAGATCATGACTGTGAGAATGTTTGCTGTCCTTTGGCTTCGGTTGAGCATGGTTATGGTGTCTGTGAATGTCGTCCTCGACAGGCAAAAAGGGTTGCTGTACAGACGTCACACCCTCATCAACATAGCTTCCAGCCTGATCCTTGTGCTGCAAGAGGCTACTTCGTTCCGATGGTTCAGTAGTGATATGACTGTTCTGCTGCTGTTGATCGGTCTCCGACTCTGATGATTGTTCATCATCAGGGAAACGGTTACGGCTGGCCGCGATGATCTCTTGTCTCAAGGTGGCTGGGTGCACTTGAAGGTCTTCAACATCGACAAAGCCACGGTTGGTGGCGCTGCTATATCTGCGGGAGCTGCGATGACTTTCCAGGGCTCGTTGTCTGCGTGAGAATGGCGACGAAGGTTCGGTATTGGCCTCGAGCTATGGAAAACTTGTCAGAAAGGGGCCTTTCAAAAGCAAGGCCAGGGGTCCTTACACTCCTTCGCTGAACATCTGCACGAGGATGTGCACTGTGCGTGTGGACCGAGCCTCCCTCGGCAGCCTCGACATCTTCGATTCCATCGCCTTCGTCATGGGAATGACCATGGCCATGGCCATGGCCATGCGAGTGGTCATGGAACAGAACAAGGCCGATGAGATTGGATAGGAGGCCAAGACACCCGACAATACAAACGAGTTTTGGGTTCTTTACCTCCTGTGGTTCCACTAATCTTTGTACAGCTTCGAGAAAGATAGACACACACAAAGCGACTAGAAATACGCCATTGACAAGGGCACCGAGAGTCTCCGCACGTTGCCACTAGGAATGGAAGCCATAAGTCAGTTTCACGACTCGCGACCTGCCACAGAAATCAAGACCACTGACCCCATAAGTGTACATTTTGGATGTTGTTTCGCCATTTGCGACCTTAACAGCCCATAAGCCGACCAGTAGTGACAGTACATCGTTCAGCTATACCCAGTTAGTATGAAGAAGATTGGCGAAAACCGCATCATGAGTTGTGTGTACCATGTGAAAGGAGTCCGCAACCAGGGCCAACGAATGAACGGCATATCCTGCACAAAGGGTCAGGCGAGCCATACGGCCTCAAGGCAGAGCGCGAACATACCAACTGTCAGTTCCAGCAGAAAGAACGCCGAGTCAATCACTAGCAAAATGAGTATTCTGTTTGTCTTGGAAAGCCCCATTTTCGGCGAATATTTGCGGCGCGCTCAGTGGCGCGAGGCTCCGCGGGAGGAAGAAAAGCACGATACCGAGGGGCACCGACGGAGGGATGCGCAGTAATTATTCGATTTCGTATGAGGTATGGTCGGAAACTCAAGAATAACGGAGGCAGCCGCGGAACATATATGTGAAGGGGCCAAAAGGTAGGGAGAGGAAAGGATGAGAAAACGCCCGATTGTAATTCCCCCCGGCGTTTGTTCCCTCACATCATCATCGAAGGTGGAGAACCTAATCCGGAAGGCGGAGAGTGTCCGATCGGCCCGGTAGTGGCGTGTTTGTTTCTCTGGTTCTGGGATCTGCCTCACATGCTCTTCCCTACAGACATCTTGCTCTATGCTATACTTACTGTTCAACCCGTTCTTGTCGTTGCATACACGCAGTGGTCCTGGCACAGACTGCCTGCTGGACGTTCTCAACGACAGGAACGGAAATTATCGGCAGGCCCACTTCCAAGGCAGTCTAGACGGTGCTACCCTCATAGCGCTACAGACTTTTCTCTACTATCCCCCATAGTCCCACGCAGAAACACTAATAGTATGACCAGGACACCATTGTGAGCCCCCAGTAGCCCATCAACTGCCCCTCTCGTTGGCGTGGATGGAATCTCGACCAACTGTTAGTTGAGTCAGGGCAGCTATTCGGCAAATTCCGAGCGACCTTCGCTGGCGGCATTCACCGGTAATATTAATAGACAATGAACAACTCACACTAATGTGATAATACGTGTGTGAAACAAGCGTGGTTATCAAAAATGAACCAAAATTAACCCAAGGGCCCCAAGAACGCAGACCAAGAAATTCGCCGGCCGTCCCGTATCAAGAGACCTTGACCGTCTATTCTCACTGCAACCAAGCCATCATGGTCTACTACTCCTTCTGCCCATAGACCAAGTAGAACCGAGCGTATATATGCAACGAGCGGTCCATCAGATCCTTCCGGACCCGCATCAGGAGGACTTGGACTTCCTCAACGCCCCATCCGAGGACCCGGGTGAATAGCGCCAGTGAATAAGCGTCTAGCGCCTCAAGCATGTTCGCCTGCTGATACCGACCCAGCTCTTTCATCTTCGGATCCTTTGCCCATGGAGAAAATGGAACCTCGTTCGTCACGAGTCAATATCGGCTGATGCTTCTTCCCGAAATAGGGCCAAGCAAGAGTGTCCTACCTTCATTACAATCTGCTGGACGTCTTTGAAGCCTGCATCTGCCATCATCTCCTTGTATTTCGGCGCCATGCCCATAATCTTGCCGAATTCCTTGCTGCCTTCAATCAAATGATCGCGCCATTCGCAGATCGCCGTCGCTTTCTGCTCGCTATCGTCGTCGGAGAACACGCCGATAGTAAATTCCTGGACCTCAAACAAGCCGCCGGGATTGAGGTTATTGTGTGCTTGCTTGAAAAGCCTGGGAAAATCCTTCACGGAGCCTTCGATACTCCGCGCATGTATATAATCAAAGCGACGGCTAAAGTTCCAATCTAATTCGAAGTCGTCGATCTCAAAGACGCAATTGGGGGGTACCCTAATCACTTCATTAGCCGACTTCGACTGCAAGTATGCCTCACCAGAACCTACCATGACGGCTGAATTGGGCTGAGATCCGTGCCTATACGAATTTCCGATTAATCAAGAAAGAGACCAACATCTGTGGCCAGATGTATACTTACCAATTACAGTCGCCTCTGGGAATTGGCTGGTTGGTCTTAGTACTTAAATTCTCCCAACAGCGACGGAAGGCTTACTCGGCAAAGTCTATCGCCCATGATCCAGTACCGGTACCGATGTCAAGGACCCGTTGAACCCCCTTTTTCACGGGGGCCTGGTATAGTGCACCACCTAAAGCCAGACAGTGCACATGGTGATGCTATGGTGGTCAATCGATCCGGCAGTGGAATGTCACAAGAGTGCGATCGCATACCAGATCCATGCGCTGCTGTTCTCGTTCATCGTTGGGCTGTATATGAAGCAATTAGCCCGAGCTGCTCACTTTCAGGCGAGGAGCCCTCACTAAAATATATTCGCCTTGTCGGTATGCGTGATATCGACGACCATTCTATGTTTCCCCATGAGCTAAAGGGTTCTGACTGGTGGTGGCGACTGTGTGTGGCCGGAACTCACTTCGTATCTTTAGAAACGACATCAGCTCTGTTAATAAACTGGGAAATAACTTGAAAGGTTCAACAACATACTGATAGTTTAATATGCTGGACGAGAGAGAATCCGTGGAGCTAGCGACGCTGTTGTTGAAAGACCTCGTTAGCAAAGACCCCCACAGTATCAGCGTCATGCAGCCGACCAGATACTCACTCGCTACCATAATCCTCGGAATCAGTGTACAGGTCTGCGTCAGTCTATTTCAAAATCATCAGCCATTCAATTGTGAACTATCCTGACAACGACTGCAGTATCTGCGAGAACAAAGATGCGCCTGCACAGACCTCGGGAACGATCGGTGCATCCTCATGACCAGGAGGTGTTGCCATCGCGATCAAAGACCGACTACAAGAAACCAAAACCACACTGTGCAGTGACAGGAGCAAAAAGAAAATGATAGGTCATAGACGAGGGGTCGGTGCTAATCTTTATTTCCTGGGTTTCAAGAAAGCCAGCTTAGTGCTGGGCAGTGCGCTGTGCCCAGGGTTCCCTGTTCTCCTTATATCGGACTGGACGGGCCCGCCTTCCCGCACGATGGCTTTTTCTCGAGGTCGTGGGAGGTCGAAGAGCCATTCAGGGGGTGTAGGTCACACAAATTGAGATACTGACGCCGAGGCGACCCTTCTTTGTTCGGCTGCCAACGTCAGATTTGCAAAGCGAACGATTGGGACGGAGGTACACACCGTCTCTGGCCGGCTATATGCATAGGTCCCTCTCCTTATGGGGTAAGTCAGGGTTAGGGACTCCTCTACAACGTCGCCTTCTCTGTGTTCACTGTGTGGCGGGGAAGCAACGTCAACTGTTGGCCGATATTATTGACAAACATCATGCTGATTTCGAAGGATCCCTTCCAAACCCCGTCTTCCGTGCGGGCGTACTCCACTGGTTGAGACCACATGTGTTGAGAGCTGTTTGGGTCGATTCTTGTCTGGAGGCATGGACGACATTGGCTATCAACTGGACTTTAAAGATGCTGTCTCGAAATTTAATATGCGACTTCACACCGTCGATCGCCGAATAACGCTTAGCGTCTCAACCTGCATCCCAGGCCACCCAATCCCAATGACCACGTCGGCCTCGGCTGGCTGATTTGGGATTTAATCCACTCCAATATGCCCAAATATACCCAAATGTACCAAAATATTGTGCATCATCATTGACCTGGAATGAACGATAGACTCGTGGGCTCGAATCGCGCAATAAGACGGAGCATTTCCGCTTCACTAGCGATGACATGCTCTCATTCAAAACAAAAAGCGAGACAGATGCATGGACTTATGTTCCTGAAGAGCGACATCCCCCATCTTGACAGAGGAGGGATCAACCAACCAGTTAGAGGATAACAAACGGACCCCCTGTTCCATCAGATGGTTAAAGTGATCCAGATGTGGCTCGGTAGCGTTGCGGTAAAGGTGCCAAGCAAGCCTTACACCTAAGCCGACTGAACCCCCTCTTGCTTGCTTTCGACCACCTTGTGAAAGAAAAATGACTGTTTATTGCAGGTCCAATCAAGTCAGCCTTAGGCCCCGGAGGTCATATGATGGTAATATCGACCAATAGGATTGCGCTTTCGAGGACACTTCAGATGTCCCAGAACATTGAGGAGCTTACATGACAATGAGCAACTCGGTCGATTTGAGAAAGCTCAGAAAATGCCCTGGTTCCATCTCATCGAAGTTCAGACCAAGGCACTAGATCGTCGCTATGACAGGATTGATTTGGTTCGTTACAAAGTCTTAAAATGGAGAAGATCGTCAGAACAGTGGTCCGTATCCTGGCGCTGTGCTGTGGATATGCAGATCGTGTGCTCAAGGTCCGAACTTTACTTCAGTTCGTAGACGCCCTGATAACCGGGGTTATGAAAAGCTATTCCCAAATTCGACAGGCATTTAAGGTCTCTAGGAATGAAGTTACCCATTCAAGTAGGTTTCATAAGTCAACTAAGGGAGTGCGGAGTGCATGACATCAAAGCAGCATCAAAATAATCAGACGGAAATTCCGCAACCTATCTGATGAGACTGAATCAGGAAGGGATTATTCGATAATTTCTGAAGACGCCTTGATGACCAGCCACGATGCTAAATGTTTCTAAACATTCTCCTTACCCGATCAAAAGCTTTTTTAGTGAGATTTAGTGATTAGTGAAGCGTCCATATTTCAGTAATGAGTAGGTGGGTAGCAACTAGGTTTATCTTCGGGGTTGATTCTTGATCGGTTAGGTGTTGGGGAATATGTAGACATCAATATCTCGAGTTCGATTGGCGATTGATATGCGAACTTTCCACACTTCAACATTTTCAAAAATGGGAGAATAATATGGCGACTGGTTCCCTCTGGTACTTGACATTCATGCATATTTTTTCCAGCGCCTTGAAGTCCTTATGCAGTGCAGTGCCTGCGCTAGCTCGCTCGATCCACGAACAAACTCATCCTAGAAGGTGCTTCATGAATAATAGAGCGACTGGTGGACAAAAATATACCATGTATCTCACGGCTGCGGTAGTCTGATTCTGTATTAAGTGACATAGAGAGTGTGATTTGTGGTCTGATTATGGTGCTTGAATAATAATGATCAGGTCACTTAATGACGTGCACATCCCTAGGAATATCCTTCTGGATGATGTCATCTTAGTCTTCGCGAGTATTTAATATCCAGTCATTGCGTTCCCACCCCCAGACCGTAATTCAATCGCAGATGAACCAAGATACAAGACAAGATCATGGAGTAGGCGATCTAAGCGGGGATGGGGTTTGAATCATATCCCTCGCTTGATTGGAGACGACAGAGCAATCAGAATGGGACACTTCCAGGAAGGGTAATAGGCATCGCTGGGGATACGGTATGGCCTACCGGGACGGTTCAACATGGTTGAATTTTTGAAGAAGTACAAGCTTTGAATAATCATACTAGACAGCCATATGGATTAAATCAGTTGCATGTGAACTTTTTCTGGGCCAACGCAGGACCAAGTGAACGATCGCGACATGTACTTGCACAAGGTTGCTGCATTTCGGCCGCGAACACGGTCGCGGGAATGTGTAATAGCTCGATTGGAATCAATCATCTGTCGCACCTCATGCGTCGTGCAAAGCTTGGCACATACGATCGTGTAATTTATGTGTGTTCTGCGCTTTGTCGAAGCTCTGCCGGCGCATCGTGGAAGGATGAAAGGGCCTCACAAGTCACTGACCATGATATGTAGCTTGAAATAGGATCAGAGGCTTGAAATACGATGTACTATAGTGACAATTAGCGTGATGCTCTGGGGGTACAGTCGTTGTCTGGATAGAGGAACCAGCCCGTCATAGAAGATGAGGTTGTGTCGGAGACAGCGCCACCAACCAATTTCCTTCCACTTCTTCTTGGCCGAATTACCATGCATCCTTATGGCTGGGCCTGTATGGATATCATGTGGCCCTACATAGGATGACACAGACTCCCATGCACCGATTCTGGACAGCTCGGTGGTGAGAATGGCTACTACACATCTATCGCATGACTCTTAGCTCCGTGATCTCGACTTCTCGGCAAGGGGTGAATATGAGACGAAGGAACAAATGGAAGGAATGAGCCCATATGCTCTCACTGGTCTAGAATCCAGAGGGGTGAGCGGGCACCACTGGCGGGAGGCTACCTTTTCAATGGCTCAGTGAATCGGATCCAGTCCAGTGACCCCAAGTAGTATCTGTTCCTGACTACTTCCATGCCCAAGAGACCTTGGACTTCGGTCAGAAAAGTCAGAGCTTTCTGAAAGCTACATCAAAAGAAGAATGAAATGAAGCAGCGGCTTGCTGAACATCCATCTTCACCACTCCTTGATGTTGACAGCATTCTCGCAGTAGCTGATCTGCCGAAAACCCGAGATGTGATGGAAAAGCAATGTTAACTCTTGTTGGACCCATGGCTCGACTTTCCACCCTGAGCTCGGGAGGCTGCCCCTGCGAGTCTAGACAGCATAGAGGCTTTCCTTGGACCGCAAATGTCACAGCATGGGAAAGTTTATCACAAACTCATCGCTGCTTCTGGCCGGCTAGAGAGCTGCTACAGGGGGTTGCCACAAATCAATGACGACCCATCGACGAAAGGGGCGCGCCGGATCAGCTGGCGGGGGTGTAAGGTTTATATCCCGACGGAAGCGCCCGTGGTGTCGGAAGGCCGACGACTTCAAATACAGGTCAAGCCATCGGATGGGGCCCGACGCTTGCTGAATTTGTCCTTTCTTTCTGATGGAGTTGACTCACAACGAGAATGGAGGAGATTCGCCAGATACTCGAGGATTCGGGAAGGGACCTTGAAACCAACAAACGCATGCTCGAAGATCTTCGTCGACAATTTGATCGCAAGGCTGCGGATCAGCGTGATCGAAAGCGGAGCAATGCCAGCTGTCTACAAGTTCGGCAGGGCGTTATCGACGAGTTCATCGAAAACATTCTTCGATCGCCTAGCCCGTCCGCTCGGGTGCCTGTGAAATGCGGATACGGGGATGTGGCAGTGGATGTCCACTTATACGAAAACGAGATGCGCACAGATTATGACGTTTTTAAAGCGCTTTATGGAGTCGACGTCGGCGTGGCTGCCTCCGTGGGTGAGTGCCCTTGATGAGTTTCGAGCGGTCAATCCACACTGACATGGCGGTTTAGTGGAGAGCAACTGCGATGATATCCAGACCCTTCTGGATGACATGGCAGAGAAGCGCTTGGAGGGAGCAGAACTTTCGACGGAGCTGGTGCGCACGTTCGACGAGCTTGTCGATTCCTTGAAGACCATGGAGCAGATCCCACGACGGCTTGATCCCGACTCTCGGGCCTCGCGCGCGTGCTCTGCGGTGAAGTCGGGACTGGGCACCCCTGAGATCGA
Organism: Aspergillus olivimuriae; assembly: GCA_003719415.1. NCBI lineage: Eukaryota > Fungi > Ascomycota > Eurotiomycetes > Eurotiales > Aspergillaceae > Aspergillus > Aspergillus olivimuriae. The sequence goes on from RHLO01000304.1 coordinate 40,923, forward strand.
CATCTATAGAGTGTTAGATCAGCTTCGGCAGCAACCCGGATTTTTCGAAGAGTCGAGCTATTATAGAATGCCGGGCGGCCTGCAACGGCTGATGGGAGAATGAGCGGCGAGGGAGGAGTGTATTTGTTCTTAGCGATTACCCCCACACTTTTGGCAGAATGAACTTAAGTCCTGTATATGGCTGTGTCCTGGAATGCGCGATTATAGGGTAAGGGGCGGAGAAAAACTGGATGACCTACCCTTTCGAGGGTAGAGAGAGAGAGAGAGAGAGAGAGAGAGAGAGAGAGAGAGAGAGTGAGTGTGTGTGTGTGTGTGTGTGGATGAGTTTAAAAGAGGCAGATGTCCCACGTGGATGCTCCCCGCGTGTCTCTTCAGGCCTCCCCGCTAAACCCAAAGCGCGCGCTCGCCCATCAACTGCAGCTACTTTATTATGACTTAACTTCTCTCTGCCCTTGTCTTCCCCCCCTTGACCCCCTGCCATATTGCTCCTGGTGTTCCCATCCCAGGATCATGGACGCATTGTGGCATGCCCGAATCTCGCAACTCCAATGATCGTGCCTCCCCAAAAGTGGCATCCTGGAGAGCGGCCTTCCCAGTCAATACGAAAATAAGTGTCTCGAAGTTGGTCACTGCCTCTTTGAGGCATTGCATTGCCCAAAGCTGGCTAAACAGTTTTAAAATACTCGTGGTGTCTGCATAAATATCCATATACTGAGCATGTATCGCCTATAGACTGAGGATCCCGCGTTGTGCTTCACAGGGGGCTCATCACCGCCAAAACGTGATGCCCATCTGCCCCGAGCTTCAGCCATTTTGCCCTATCATTCATTCTGTGTCTTCGCTCGATAGTGAGCGCCCGCAGAGATCTAAGAATACATCTCTTTGGAGCGGTTCTATCGTTTGGTGTATTGTGGAACTCTATATCTCCTAAAGATGTTCGCAGATTAAAATGAGCTAATCCTCATACGAGCTAGGAACGGGTCATTCGTCACCTATATTTCTAGTAAACATGCGTGATGGCGTTATTTCCGTGCGCAAATTCGTTGGGATACTTGTCCACCATCCGAACGAAGTATGGCCCATCACAGGCCACCACAGGACCGTATCACAACTCTTCTTGTATGTCATGTCACGCCGGTATGCGAGCCAAGGGTGCTGAATGTCGGTATTGCTGGCTCGATGCTAGAATTATACTAGTGAGAGATGGCCGTCAGCCGTTTTGATGTTCTTTCTATTTATAAGTTGTAGTATAGGTAGTGTGAACTTTGAGCATGAACGAAGTGAGGCATCAAAACTACTTAAATTCTTTATGAAAGGACTGATCACCTAGAGATACCAGAGGAGAGAATCTCGACTAAATAGAAAGAGATGCCTATATACAAAGACTGTTAGGCACGAGATTGCTGACGCCTAACCTCTGCTTCCTACCTAGGTCAAACGACCTGTTCAACACCTACCCGAGACCTATACAAACGATCCCGTGGTGTTGCATCTGGTCAAACACCTAGGTGCGGGAGGTGCCATGTCAACATGAACGCCTCTATACTGAGAGAGTGCTCATTGCCACCAAGTCTAAAATTGATGAGACGTATTAACTAGACCAGAATACGGTACCATTCCGTAATGAGTAAATATGGAAAGGCTCCTAATATCATTCCAAGGCTCTATGATACCTGGCTAGGTGATCTGTCTAATGCTCCAAGTAGGAGAAAGGTAAATTGCAGAGGATTCACTGGAGTCTGTCCTTGTGATCTTGTTGGTCAGTAGCCTTGAGATGACCTCATTTCAGCACAAAGTCACCAATGAAAGACTTTCTTCGTCTCTCGAAGATTCTGGGGGTGACGAGCTAGAGCGTACCTACGACTGATTCCCTGGAACTGCATTCAAAATACGTCTTACGTCAAAGTCGAGTTTTTATTGTTTGGTATATTGGAAGTCACGAAAGATTCTATATTGTCGTGAAGGCAAACTCCCGAGAAAGGTTCAATCATGCATGACCCCCGGCAAGATCCGTAGCAAGCTTGGACCGCTTCCTCAACTGGGGTCCATAAACAAAGAGAATGTAAGGAATAAATGTGAGAATCGTTGCGATTATTGCCAGGATCAACCCAGCGTACTGGCTCCCCACATTGTGGAAGAACTGGGATGCGAACAACGGCGAAACCGCACCGAGGGTATTCCGCATGAACCCTTGTCCTGCAATTGCCGACGACGAGCTCTCCCCGTAGCAGTCGGATGTGAAGCTGTAACACGACTCAAAGATGAAAAAGATGCCAATAGTGATAAAGACGAGGGCGATGACGGGAGCAATCCAGTGGATGTATTTGTACTGGGTGAAGCTGTAAATAAACAGTCCAATCGGGAGCCAAACGGCACCGAACATTGCGCCGTACAGGCGAGATTCGGGACGGGCTCCTTGACCACCGCGGGCGACGAGTGAGTTATACTTTCGGATCTGAAAGAAGTTGATCGCGAAGCCGACGGTGGTGCCAATGCAAAGGGAAATATAAGGAAGCCCAGCTACGCCCTCAGACCAGCCCTTTTTCTCTTGGAAGGTGATGGGGATGACGGAGAGGAAAAGGAACGCGAGAAACCAGGCGAAGCTAATCCACAAGCCGAAGAAGAAGACGACTGGCTCCGTCACGAGCATCTTGATGGCCTTGACGGAAGAGTTATGAAGCATGTGTTTGATATTTGGGGCTTCAAGGTCACTGGTGGTCACGTAGGCGTTATCGCCGGTCTTTTGGCGGAGGAGCTTTGCACGCTTGGCGAGTATGACGCTGCAACGAGTTTCGCGGAGGCAGCAGATAATTGCGATACCGAGGGGGATGTTGGCAAGTCCTTGAACACCCTCTA